>CM035433.1:87138064-87153064 GCA_020310875.1 Ceratopteris richardii | reverse complement strand
CACTAACATCATCCACACTATCTTACAATTTAGGTGTTTTGTTCTAAGTGTGGTAAAGACCACATTATATGTGAGTTCTTAAGAATCCCATTAATGCCTCAAAGATTACACCGATGAATGTGATATGCATAATGAAAATACTCAAGTGGAACTTCATCACATTAGTTCCCATCCAGGCACTCACTAGAGCACAAGCTTTAGAGCAAGACAAGCAAGGAAATCTAGTGAGAGTGGAGATTCTAGTAAAAGAAAAGCCAAATCTTGGAAGGATTCCAAAGACAGAATAAAGAGAAAGTGGTCCAAGAAGCTAGCAGAATTAGAAGATAGCCTAAAAGAGACCAAGGTAAAGGCCTATAATGTAGGACTAAGAGAAGGACAAAACATAGCATAGTTAGATAAGAGCTACACTAGAGTAGATCTAGAACTAGAAAGGATGAAGTTGTGCATCAAGATGATTGAATTAGCTCAGTCTATGTTTGATGCTAGTCAACTATTTAACCAAAATAACCTAATCAAACCAAAATTGCACTTCCAAGGGTTATTAGAACGATTAGAAAAAATGGCATCCAAACCCAAGATTTTGGCACCACAAAAGGCTCATTCTATGGGAAACAAGAAAGAAGAAATCTTGCCAGTAGATTCATATGTTCCTAACTCAATAGAGTTTGGAATTCCTCTTTCCATTAATAGATAGTCACAAAGTTCTTGAGAGAAATCAAAGAAGAAAAGTGTGATACAAAAAAGATGGCTCCACCGCCTATTCAAGAGACAGATGATCTTCATGATCAACTCCCTCAAGAAATCCCCTCTATATACGGAGAGAAGGAAGACATACAATCTAGTGAAAGACTAGACTTCAAATCCAATTCTTTCCAAGAACCACCACATTTTATAGGCCCTTGGGAATCAAAGTCTATTCAAATGTGAGATCCCATGATAATGATAAGGAACAAATATTCATTTATACCTAGAAACACAGACGTTTTAAGGAACACTAAAGTGCAGTGTCATCTCACTTTATGAGAACTTTTAAAGGTAAAACCAAAGTTGTGGAAACATAGAAAACCAAGTGCTAGAACTTGCTAGTTCCCACTAACAGGTAGAATCTAATAGGAAATTCCCAGAGATCCCCATAGACAAGATTGGAGATATGAGTTAAGAAGAAGAAAGAAACACCTATCTTGCTATCACTTATCAAGGATACATGACTAAGGCAATCCTAGATTTAGGAGCAAGATTTTCCATTTCCACCACTTCATTATGGAAACATTGGGGCAAACTAGCTTTGAGGCCCACAAGAATGAAAGTGTAGATGGTAGTGGGCACATAGAAAAGCTACTAGGATTGTTAGAGGGAATCACCTCACTACTTGTCAGGTAGAGTTTGAACATACCTTCGTGATATGTGAGTTTGGGAAGAATAATGTTCATGAAATGATCTTGGGTAGATCTTTTATGAGACAATTGTAGATAGTGCAAGATTGGGGAAAAATTCTTTGTGCTTATAGCATTTATGGGTAACTACCAAGGTGAAGCTCAATCATTACATTCACAGAGATGCCCCACCATTATAGTGGAATCCAATCCATAAAAATCAAGAGGATATGGACTCAATACACTCCTTAGATTTAAATCCTTCATGCCTGCATGAGGGTACCCACTTGTGGATGTGTAAGACTACAAAAGAAGAAGAAAGAAGATTAGAAGCCAGAAACATAGGAACATTAGAGAATAATAGATCACTCCAAGACCTAGCCAATGCACCTATGATTTTTCCAAACAAAGAGTTTGAACCCCATGGTTGGTCAGAAACCTTAGCAACGATGGACATAGCTTTGAATGAAGAACAATGGACTCTCCATTCTGATGAGGATGGCTATGATATTTTAGTATTCATGTGCAAATCCATAGTTGAAAAATGTGAGCCTGCTATAGACACATGTGAAAAGAAGAGAACAAAGAGGATCTAGAATCCATCTTAATGGATCCTTTTTGCAAATTAGAAGAAGAATACTTGTACCTATGCGCAAAACAAGTGTAATAACAATGTATTATTAACCATGCAAGTTGAGACTGGAAACAAGAAAAGAAGTGTAAAAAGAACCAAGCAACACAAGAAGAAGAGGAATCCTTCTTCAAGGTGCCAAACAACTTTAAGGAATATGAGATTTAAGATTGAAAGATCATGGTGAGAATGCCAAAACAAGAATCTCTCATGGGAAAAGCTTAAGATAACAAAGAACAAACAAAA
This sequence comes from Ceratopteris richardii, assembly GCA_020310875.1. NCBI lineage: Eukaryota > Viridiplantae > Streptophyta > Polypodiopsida > Polypodiales > Pteridaceae > Ceratopteris > Ceratopteris richardii. Next base: position 87,150,814 of record CM035433.1, on the reverse strand, counting down.
AAGTAGTGGTAACAATTGAGGAATGAAAAGAATGAAGTTCCTACTTAGGAAATGACCAAAGTGTTGACGATAGACATGAATTTAAACATCTCTTGAGAGAATATTGAGATGTGTTTGCTTGAACATACAAGGATTTGAAAGGAGTGGATTCAAACATTTGTTCACATAGGATCCCCATGACTCTAGAAGCAAAGCCCACGAAACAAAAGCCATACACATATAATGACACATGTGTGGCTAAGATAAAAGAGGAAATCGATAGGTTGATAGAAGTTGGGTTGATCTATGAGATTGAGCATACTGAATAGGTATCCCCCATTATTGTAGTGCCCAAGAAGAATGTCAAGTTATCTATGTGTATTAACTTGAAGAAAGTTAATGTCGCCACAATACGAAATAGTTATCTGCTTCCTATCATGGAACATCTATTGGATCATGTAGTAGGCAAGGAAGTTTATAGCTTCCTTTATGGATTTTCTGATTAAAACCAAGGAGCCATTGACCCTTTCACATTTCACTTTTCAAGGAGCTCTTGTGTAAAAACGGAGAATTCTATGCGGATGATTTGCACACTCATTCCCACATAAGACAAAATCACATCCCAAAACTCAAGCAAATCTTTGGTAAATGTAGAGAATACCAAGTGTTTCTAAATCTAGAGAAGTGTATATTCATGGTTAGACAAGGAAAAATCTTAGGTCATATAGTATCAAAGAATGGCATACCAACAGACGAAGATAAGGCGAGAGCCATACCAGAGTTACCAAGACCTAGAATGGTTAAGGAAGTACAAGCATTCATGGGCCATTGTGGATATTATTGACAATTCATCCACATGTGTGCAATCATAGCTAAACCCTTATACAAACTTCTCACTAATATCTAGTGGAATGATGAGTGTGAGAATTCATTCATAGAGCTAAAATGATGATTGTGCTCAACCCTGATTCCAACAACACCTGACTAGAACAAGTCGTTCCATGTCCATGTTGATGCCTCCAATTTCACTATTGGAGGCATGCTAGCACAACCCACAGATGAAGGAAACATAGATCTACCCATAGCATACGTGAGTAGACAATTGAACACACTGGAAAGAAACTAGATGACAATTGAACACGAGGGATTAGGCACAGTCTATGTTGTGAAAAAAATTCGACATTATTGGTTGGCAAAAAAGTTCAAATTCTTCACAGATCATCGATCCTTACCATAACAAACCTTACAATACTAGTAGGTTAGTAAGATGGTTTATCTTACTAATGGAATATGATTTCAAAGTAGTTCTTAGAAAAGGTAAGACCCACCTTAGGGTGGATCACCTTTCACGATCACTTCATGAGAATCCCTGCAAGGTGTGTCAGATGATCTTCTTGATGCATATTTGTTCAACCTTGAAGTAGTTCCAAGTTGGATGAAACAATTACTGCCAATGATCTTGAGGTATGGACCAAGAACTGTGTGGTAAGAACACATGAATATGAAGTAATAAAGTATCAAAAGTATCATATACTCATAGGAAGCATCTACAAACAAGATGAACAAAGAGTTTTAACTTGTTGTGTGGGCGAAGAAGAGCATGATAAGTGGTTGCAATTAGCACATGTAGGTGCACTAGGGTAGCACTACTTTAAGAAACAAACTCTCTAAACATTGAAGAGATTAGGTGTATATTGGCCGATGATGGAAGCAGATGTCTATAAGTTGCTTCAAGGTTGCCCATCTTGTATTAGTAGACCCCCTTTTGAATATGTAATGTTATATCAAGTGTCACTAATACCATATTGAAGACTATGCACTCATTGGTGATAAGTTGTACAAATGCGGGAGAGACGGATATTTGAGATTGTGCATGCATGAAGGTGATTACTTGAGAATATTAGAAACTGCACCACAATGTTGTAGGTGGACAATTTGACATGATCATATAATCAAATCCACTCTATTTGTAGGTCTTTGGTAGCCCACCCTTCACATGGATGCACATGCCTATGTGAAACATTGTGATACGTGCCAAAGTGCTCAATATCCTATATGAAAAGACCAGATGCCATTGAGACCCATGATGGGAGGACGTGCATTATCCAAGTGGGGTATAGATTTTGTAGGACCCATCAATCCCCCAACTAGCAGCTCCCATGTAGAATACATCATTGTAGCCACATATTATCTTACCAAATCGGTAGATGTGAGGGCTACACGAAAGAATAATGCACAAACAATGGCTAGGTTTTTGTTTGAGAATGTGTTCATGAGATACAAACTTCCCATAGAATTGGTAAGTGATAGCGAAACATACTTTTTGAATGAAGTGATTGAATATGTATTATAAGAATTCATGGTGACACACAAGAAATTGACATCATATAACCCTCAAGCAAATAGATAAGCAAGAAGGTACTAACAAGGTCTTATGTAACGTATTGATGAAGCTCATAGATAACAAATGCGCTAAATGGGATAAACAATTATATCATGTTCTTTGGGCATATCGAGTTTCTACAGAATGTTGATACATTTCGGTAGTGATGTGTGTGAACACACTAGGACCGTTATGGCACTTTTTTTTCCCTCTTTAGGAGGTTTTTTCCCCTTGCTTGTATATACGCCTATAAACCTAATGGGTCACTTATCTTTGTATATTCTCTTGGTAATACATTCAATATTGTATGTTGTGCTCCAATCTTCTTCTTCCCCCTTGTGCTCTTGGCATGCTTTCGCAGAACTCAAACTCCAACAATTGGTATCAGAGCAAGTTGTCGCTTCATCTAGGGCACTGTTTGACACCTCTCTAGTCACGATCTCAGAATCGCACAAAAATTGCTAAGCATACTCAAGGCGATTAGGAGTTCAAAATTTCTTTGCTTTTGGTGTCTAAATTAGGATCTAAGCTCATTTTGGCCTTCGAACGCACTATCGCAATGCTTATGCATGCAATTCTATCTTTCTGTGCCAAAGATATATACAGGTTTTGGTTTGCCAATATAAGCTCGTCAAATTCTGCTACAGGTTTATAAGAACTGAATAGGGTAGTTCTCTTAAACATTATGAGATACAATCATTTTTCTACATTAGGGTATTTTAGTCAATGGCCATGGCTGAAAGAAGTGATGTATTTCGTATGTTGGCTACTAAGAATAAGTTGAATGGTACCAATTACCCATTATGGGCTTATATGATGCATCATCTATTGGTTGCAAAAGGACTATGGAATATTGTGTGGGGTGTTGAAAAACTTCCCATTACACCTGTAAATACAGTTATTGAAGCTGATACCAATGGCATTGAAGATTGTGATATTCTTCAAATTCTTTTCGTGCTGTGGTTCCTGCTTTTCCTATTGTAGAGCAACTTCGTTGGGATGGTAGAGATGCTAAGGAACATGCATTGATACCCGTGTCTGCCAAACATGCACGCTCTTGCAAGACAACAAAGGATGCTTGGGATATACTTACCACTTTATACCAGGCAAGGAATGAGGCTCGTGTTGCTTACCTCCAAAAAGAGTTGGAGAGTGAGCACATGAATGAAGGAGATTCCATGGACATTTTTTTGAAAAAAATCAAAGATTTGAAGTAGCAGTTGATTCTTGTTGACGAAGTCTTGCCTAACAGTTCACTTGTGCAGACTAATTTGAATGGTACGATCTTCCATATTCAAATCAGGGTTTTGCTTCTACTCTTCCATTGATGATGAAAGGCAATCCAAATGCTTTAACATTTGAGGAGTTAGTCTGTGTTCTGTTGCAGGAAGATCAGTCTAGATGGGATATGTCCATTATGCATGTTGCCAATCAAACTTTCTTGGCTAGTGAAGGGCAAAGGTAAATGGAGCTCATCTACTAGTAAGCAGAAATCTGCTAATTTTGCATAATAAAAAAAGGATGAAAGGGACGAGAAGAAAACAAGAAAGCAGAAAATGTTTTGCAAATATTGTAAAGGAAAAGATCATGCCATAAAAAGTTGTCCAAAGCTGGCTACAAAAGAGGCAAAGAAAAAAGAGGCTCGAATGGTTGTTGCAGAAGCCTCTACACCCAAATCAGAGTCTCCAAATCTTGTGCAGAATGAAGAATGGGCATTTACTACTGTTTGCAGTTATGACCCATCTTCTCATGAACAATGTATGTTTGCAGTATACTCAAATGTTTGGTACTTCGATAATGGGGCAACCAAACATATTACCTCGTAGTGTAGTTTCTTCACTTCACTTGAGCCTGCCCCTACAAAGAATACTAATTTGTGGGAAACCGGTTAGAGAGAGGACCTTGCTATTTTCGAAAATAGCCTTGGTCCAAGAATCCTTCCCATTACACCACGTTTTGATAATCCATTTCGCTATAAGCTTGTTGGCCAAGACATGCCTGCATACAAACCGCTGTTATTCCACAGTCACGTAAACTTGAACATTCTTTTTTGAATGGTGTACCTAGAAAGAAAATTCGGTGAGGAGAAACGAAGGGCTAGGTTTGAACTTCAAAAGCATTTTGTATTTTTCATTCCTTAACTAGCTTTTACATTAGTCTAGATTCCTTGGTGAAGCATTTGGCACATTAGGATTGCTTTCTTGTTCTCAATAAGCGGATGATAAAGGTCCTTGAACTTGAAATTCCACATGATCCAAGTCCAATCCAAGCACCACTTCTTGTTTAAAGATTCATAAAAGTCCAAGCACCACTTCATGTTTAAAGAGTCATAATAATCCAAGTTTTTTGCTTCTTGATATGTCTTCCATCTTGTTTCCATTGTACAACTTAAGACTCTTCAAATGAGGAGGATCTTGGCTGATCAAAGGGCGGGTGTTCACGTCGAGAGCCTCCTTTCTCTTTGGATGTTCTCTCTTTCTCCACCTTCATGATACCATTAATCCAGAACTAGATAAAATCATGTTTTCTATTGCGAGCAGCCCACTTCCACTCATTACTGATGGAAAAAAAGGATTTCATCTTGTTTCATCCTTTCCACATGGAGCACAACGTATTTGAACCCTTGGCACCATTGGGATAAGAGAAAAGAACATTGTGATGGGACCAAGCTCTTTCTACCTAGGAATCCGGTCAAACGGGGAAGACACATGCATATTTTTTTGGGTGACCGGATTACACTTTTTAGATGACCGAACGGAACATTAGGGGCACATGTAAGTTAAGATCTTGTGATCTCCAGTCACCGGAATCATGGGCTCATGTAGAAACTTTACCTAACTTCTCATGACGGAGAGAGGACCTCGCTGTTTTCGAAAATAACCTTGGTCCAATTGAATCCTTCTCATTACAGCACGTTTTGCTCATTCATTTGGCGATAGGCTTATTGTTGGCCAAGACATGCCTGCATGGGCCGAACTTCCTTTTATAAAAAAAAAAAGACATGCCTGTATATAAGCTGTTGTCATTCCACAGTGACGTAAACTTCAACGTCCTTTTTTGAACGGTGCACCTGGAAAGCAAATTCGGTGAGGAGAAACGAAGGGCTAAGTTCGAACTTCAAAAGCATTTTGTATTTACCATTCCTTAACGAGAAAATTTGTTGCTGTTATCCGCAGCTAACTTATACAATTACTTGACGAGATAAGGACATTGAGACTGAATATCACTGAAGCGTCCAGTCGAGCAGTACAGGATGGCATCAGCTACTTCACTGTCGTGGAGCTCTTCTTCTCTTTTGAGCAGAAACATGCATCTCAACTTCAGCACAATTAGGCAAAGACAACCATGCAGAGAGTCTGCCTCAACTCCTTTCGTTACCGCTATGGCCTCTCCCGGTTTTCAGACTGTTCTAGTCACGGGAGCTGGGGGTAGAACAGGTAGCGCTATGTAACAGAATAGCTCAGACTAAGAGTATTTCTCAGACCATTAATTTCTGTTCATACTTACTCTTCACAGCCTACAATTAGAATCTTCAGAATTCGCATCGGATGCATTCTTTCCCTTTTGTGAATTCAGATCGGTGGACTGTTATGTTTAGATTTCAATCTACTAGATTGGGAAACTATAGAAGGCACTTATTTGAGAGACAGGGTAAGAGCAAGGAACTTAAGTTATATGATGAAAGCCTCTTGCTCTCTCAGAGGCATGCCCATAACCTCATGTGTGCTGGTCATTTGATGAAGAATTTCTGCGAGTTCACCCATCCTTATACTCAAACCATGCAACAAGAACGTTTCACAAGCTTGTCTTGTCCTAAAACCTAATGATGGTGAAGACCTATTGCTTGTTAACTTATGAAAGTGACATACTTAAGCATTACTTATCAAACAGAAATTTCGATTGGAATAATCTAAAGATCACACTTTATAAGACAAAAAATTACTTGTTATTCACGATAGTTTTTCTTTTGGTATACCGGGCAACTTTGTTCTTTTTAACGCTCAAGAAGTGTAGCTCTTGGTGTATAGAGTGAATGCAAGGTTCTCTTATCCATGAAGCATGGATTAGCCTTTAGATGGATTTGCATTTTACTTAGTAAGCTTGGTCTTTTAGGTTAATGGTCTCATGTTCCTTGTGATTTCATAGGGCACATTAACAAATATGTGCTGTTTTATTTAGTACTGTATGTTTGATTTTTCTTTTTCTTATCATTCTATGATTACTTGTGGTGAGTGTGATCTCGCTAGTATGCTTGTTGTGTTTGGTTTGCTTGGTATGCATGGTGTGGATCATGAGGTGAGTATGAAGACTCTTCCGGATTCACTACGTAGAGAGTTTGTAGATGTATTTCTATTGGATCTGCTGGATGGCCTACTATCATCCGGTGGATTGATGTTAGATCACAAGATAGAGCTTGTGTTGGGTTATTGATATGGCCCTCATCAACATCATTGGTTTATTGTGAAAGAAGAGGACAAGATAGGGAGGAAGATACATGCCGACCTTGATAAGGGATGCATTGAGCCTTGTAAATCCCCATGGGGAACACTTTATCTTTTTGTAAAGAAAAAGGATAGAGGGATGCGTTCTGCATGGACCACAAAGGTCACAGTAAAGTCACCATGAAGAACAAGTATCTGTCACCTAAGATGGATAAACTCATAAATTGGCTCTTTGGGGTATGATATTTAAGCAAGTTTGATACGAGGTCGGAGTACCACTAGATATGGATATGTCTTAAAGTTGTACATGATATGTGCATTGAAAGTTCTAGGGCTTCCGTTTTGACTTAGATCAATGCACCTACCATGTTCTAGCATATGATGAATGATCTTTTTTGGCCATATTTAAGGAAGTGGATTGTTATGTTCTCTGATGATATCCTTGTGTATAGGAGGACTTTGGAGGATTATAGAGTGGTTCTTTGGTGCATGGCATGTTATCAAGATTGATATGAGGTTGGGGTACCATCAAACATGGATATTTCCTAGGGGATGTCTCGGAAATCGCATTCCATGCATGATACATGCATCACTAGTTCTTGGCCTTTTCTTTTGGCTTGGACCAATTCACGTGCTACTTTCTAGCTAATGATGAATGATCATTTATATCCATATCTAGGAAGTGGATTGTTATGTTCCTCGATCATCTCTAGGTGTTTAGGACTTTGGAGGGTCATGTTTAGGACCTTATATTCGTCTCGCACATCCTAGGATGAGAGAAATTGTATGTGAAGCAGAATAAGTCTTATTTTTTTGACACTAAGTTGCATTATTTTGGTCTTGTGCCCTTAGTTGATAGCATACACACTAGCTTGGATAAAGTACAAGTTGGACTAGACATGCCTATTCTATGCACCACATGCTAGTTGAAGGCCGCCTTATGATCCATTAGCTTGTTTGGAAACTTCATTCTTGACTATGTTGAACTTTTGAGCTCTTGGAACATTTGTGAGAGGAACTCTATAGTAGCAAATGAACTTTGAATTCTTAGTTCATGACTCTAGCAGATTCATGAGCTTGATCAATGTTTTCAGACATTGAAGGGATTAGCAACATTTGCACCTATGTCACATATTAGTGACATCTACACCTATGTTACATATTTATGGCATATGCATCTATGTTATGGATAGTGGAGCCCTTTGTGGTGGAGATGGATGCCAATGATGTATCTAAAGTTGCTTCACTTTATCAAGATGGCCAACTCTTGGCATTTGAGAGCCGTAAGTTTTTTTATGAGCTCGTGAAATATACGACACAAGAGAAGTAATCGAGAGAGGTCATTCATGTCATGAAGGTGTGGTGCCATTACTTATATGGTTTCCACTTTAAGCGTATGGATGGACCACCACTTGTTGAAATATATCTATGATCGACTTGTTCTTTCCGGCCACATATCGAGGTGGGTGCGAGGTGGATGGAACTCAAATGCAACCTTAATGGGTACTTGATTGGGTGCTTGACGAATCTAAGGAAATGCCTTTGCATTTTTGGATTTGGATCTTGCAAAGCATTATTATGCCTTATATTGTGTTCTACATGCTTTTCGCTGGCTTCATTTCTTTTGTACAACCATCTATCTTGGTTCGGAAAGCTCTTTGACGGGGTGAAAATAACACCAGATTTTGAGTGAGTGAAGTCTTGAATCTTATCACTTTGCTAGGAAAGTATGGTACCCTAGGGCCTCATATCTGATCACATGTACTATGGTACCCTAGGGCCTCATATCTGATCACATGTATGCATGCTCATAGTTGCATTTTCATGGCTTAAGTTTTGGGATCCACAACTATCATGGAGTAAGAATGTGCGGTTCTTTATCGGTATGGGCTCAATATATTTTAGGGTTCCTAGCATGTGGACACATGGACCGATATCTACTCTTATGCCGCCATGAAAGTACATTCTCATTATGCAATGATGTTTGTTAGGTTTTGGAAGAAATTGGTGATTCATTTAAATTAGGGAAGACAAAGAGTCATTGGGAACTCCTTGAGCTTACAATCCCTATACTGGACCTTATAATTTGATATTCTAGTAGCACATTTTCTTGGCCATGCAACATGTTACCGTAATAAGAATGGCTTGTTTCCTTTTCTAATTTGTTGGACCAGAAGCACGATTCGCTGATTTTCCCAGCTTTAAGAAGCTAGTTTCATCTTGGGGCATTTTTAGGAGTAAATGATGCAGCTTGGTGAGACACTTTGATTATCTTGACCTTCCTCTCTACTAGATGGACAAGATATCACGAGGATTGGTTTTTTTATGATATGAAGAATTAGCTTGTGGTCAACACAACAACTTTTTATATAGCCATCAGATATATCATAGATATTGGCCTTGCTAACAAAAAGAAAAAGAATATGCAGAAAATGCTACAAATAATTGTCTCAGAGGACAAGAAGTGTGTGGGAGAAGAAGCTTTTGATTCTTAACAATGTTGTTATGACTCGTCACTCTTGGTTGTCTGAGAAGAGGAAAGTTTATGGCCAACCAGTCCTAGCTCCATTCACTTTACTTTCTCATCATGGTGCTAGAACTGAAGATATGAGGCATAGTTTTTAGAAATGCTGACATGTCAAAGGGTCGTTGGATGAGGCATCTCATGCTTTAACAAATTTGCTCCCATATATTTCTGCTTATCACATACATTTGGATGATGCCGTGACTTGGATTGTCGACCAACTTCACATGTGATTCTCTGCTATATTTGGCAGGCTCATAACATATTGACTTTGTGAGAAACAAAGGATATTCTTAGCTATATTTGGGAGTCTCATAACTTCACATGTGATTCTCTGCAATGTTTGGCAGTCTCATAACATATTGATTTTGTGAGAAACACAGGATATTCTCAGCTGCCTGCCAAGATCACACTTCAAGATGATATTATTTGGTCCGCAAGTCATTTACATTGTGATTAAAGAGTCATAGTGTAAATTTCATCAAGTTGTGGTAAAGGCCATATGTGATTTCAACTGAACTAACCACAATTTTTGGGCTGATATAGGCCATTATAAGCCATCTTCTGTTCTCTTGTAAATATTAATAAAAAAAACATGTGTTTTTATAAAAAAGAAGCATTGTTGATTTTTTTCCAGTTTACCATTACTAGAAAGAAGCATTGTAGGAGTAGTCATCATGAAGAAGATGTTATTAAGATCAATGACGAGTTTGGAGCATTGATTTTATGGCTTATTTGACAACCATAAAAGCTAAGCAAAAAATTGTGTCTTCTTTGATAGCAGACAAATCTTCACAATTTCTTAAAACTTGTATTCTTAACCACACCAATCATTGCTATGATGAGAGATCTTATGTGCATTATCTTCTCCGTCTTGTGCTCTTGATCAAAGAATAAGGTCTATGTTTCACAAGCTGCCTAGGGCATATAAGTTGTAACTAAGATCCCTTCCCCCCCTCCCACAAACAAAACATTGAAGCTCTTTGCAAACCCCATGCATTTAAGGCTCAATTCGTAAGCTACATGTAAGGTATGAACTTACAAAAGAACCAATGGAGCAAACAAGGTGCGTGCACACTTCATGAGCGTGGACATGAAGTAAGATTTTGTTTTGCAATCACTTCAGAGAAGAAGCAAGAATAACTCAACAAGCTTGCTTTTAATGATGCTCAAGCTCATGCTCGTCGTGCTTCACAAGCTCCTATATACCCGACATCATTTGTGAGATCCCCCACCCTCTTGAGGAGCACCATCTTCGTCGACTCTGATTCGTGCTCCTACTCCCGCTCCTCCTCCTCCTCCTACTACTCCTATTCCTACTCCTACTCCTACTCCTCCTACTACTACTCCCACTCCCACTCCTACTCCTACTCCTCCTACTCCTACTCCTACTCCTACTCCTACTCCTCCTACTCCTCCTACTCCTACTCCTACTACTCCTACTCCTACTCTTACTCCTACTCCGAGTAGATGGGGAGCCTGCAAATAGAGCTGCAGGTGCAATTATTGAAAGTTTGTACCCTCACATCATTGTTTGCTTTTGCATGGCTCATTGTTTACATAATATTCTCAAAGACATTGGGAATTTGGATTGGATTTTGCCTATAATCAATGAGGCAAATTCATTGGTTAGCTTCATCAACAACCATACTTGTGTGAAGAATGAGTTTAGCAAGAGATCTACTGCAGCTTTTCTCAAGTACTCAGATACAAGGTTTGCTTATAGCTTTACCATGTTACATCGAGTAGTGAAATGTAGTGTTGTCTTGAGAGGCCTTTTATTGAGTGATGAATATGCGAGGATGCCAGAGGCTTCTTCGACAGGAAGGCAATTTAGAAGTTTAGCCGATGATCCATCAAGTGGGACAACATGTAGAATGAATTTGCTAACATATTAAATGATCAATAACAAGAAAACCATCAAAAAAATATGTTTTTTAAGTATAAACAATACACATGTACGAAGCACGTTCGTCGTTGATGGTTGAACATTCAAATCTCAAATTTCATAGTTATTCAAGAGTCAAAAGTGACAAGTGACAAGTCATATGTATTCTATCATGTCAAATAGTGTGGATACATCATCATAATCATACCAAAAAGATGTTACATCATGAGAACAAAAAGATGTTACATCAATGTCAAACGATCATATAGTACATACTATCGATCGACAAAAAGACTACATATGGAAGCTGACTAGAACATAAATGACAAATGTAGAGACTAGTCACTACAACATAAATGATAGATGTAATGATTATGGAGAATCAAAGTGGGGAGTCTCATTTTTTGCAACACAATCAGTGGCTTCTACTTCCTCATGTTCTTCGTTTGCCACTTGGTCTGAACCTGCTCTACCTCCCATTCTCTGAAAGGATCTCCTTCCACACATCGAGTCCTTCGAACCATCCTCAAATTAGCATTGACAAACACAAGATCACTAGCATGTTGCACACCAAGTCTGTTCCTCTTTTTAGAGGATACATGTCCATACACACTCCATAGTTGCTCAAGGCAACTCGCGGTGCAAGCTTGACTAAGTATACGAATGGCCAATTGTTGAAGATATGGACCATCAAAACCAAAGTCCTCCCACCACAAGGCAGCACCAACACGTAATCTATCCTCTTGGGCATTTGCACATGCATATGAAGCATTTTTCCCGGTCCTGTATTTGGATAACTAATCTCTAATAAGTCTTCTTGTTGCACTACCTCAGATAAGCCTCTCCAATATGATCCTCCATCCATTGGCTACCTCTGGATCTGCATATTGCTTTTTATCTTGGAATTTTGGATCCAACATGTATGCTGCTGTATGAAGTGGGGAGTAGTACGCATTCCACCTATTTAACACAAATAGCTTCAATTTCTTCATACCTATCATTGTCCTTCACCAATGTTTTTAGTGACTCAATCGTGCGATCCATAGCTTCATACACTTTACCTATGCATGGCTCCATGAAAACCACAACTTTCAGTAAGTGCACAAGTGGATACACAATATCCACGATGTGAGAAATGCTCTTCCACCATGTTGCATCATCCGCCAATCTTGTAAAGTGCTTTCCTGTCGAAGTAGAGGCCTCTGGCATCCTCGCGAGTTCATCGCTCAATAAGAGCCCTTGCAAGACACCACTACATTTCACTACTCGGTGTAACATAGTGAAATTGTATGCAAATCTTGTGTCTGAATACTTGAGCAAAGCAAGAGTAGACCTCTTGCTAAACTCATTCCTTCATACGTGTGTGGTTGTTGATGAAACTAACCAATGAATTTGCCTCATTAATTGGAGGCAAAATCCAATGCAAATTCCCAATATCCTTGAGAATATTATTTAAACAATGGGCCATACAAAAGCATACAATGATGTTAGGGTATAGATTTTCAATAATTGCACTTGCAGCTCTGTTTGCTTG
>CM035433.1:86910564-87130564 GCA_020310875.1 Ceratopteris richardii | reverse complement strand
TACATGATCCTTGAATCAATGAAAAACATAGCATAAAGAGTCAAGAATAATATTGAATCTCGAAAGTGGAATCCGAATACATCATAAGTCATGAACAATAACAATAAAATGTAAAGAGTCGAGCATTGGAAGTCAAAGCTCGAACCCTTGATCTACAATATCATCAATCTCATCCAATGAACTAGCCCATGAGGAGGTAGATCCACTATCTCTATGAAGATCCATGACTTTCTCTATGTCTGCAAGTGAATCGTCATCATCATCACTGCTAGATGTTGCCGATCTTTGCTCCCAATCGTCTGGTAGACTAGTGTCTGGATCTGGATGATAGTGATGTGTGTGAACATACTAGGACCGCCGGGGCACTTTTTTCCTGCTTTAGGAGGTTTTTTTCCCTGGGCTTGTATATATGCCTATTATCCTAATGGGCTACTTATCTTTGTACATTTCTCTTGGTAATACATTCAATATTGTGTGTTGTGCTCTAGGCTTCTTCTTCTTCCTTGTGATGTTCGCGTGCTTCCGCGGACCTCAAACTCCAACAATTTGTATTGGAGCGGTTGCCGCTTCATCTAGGGCGTCGTCGACACCCCTCCGGTCACAGTCTCAGAATCGCACGAAATTATGCTTGTGGTGGAAAGACAACTTTGGCAACAATGTTGTACTTATGTCGGATTTTCTATCTTATGGATGATGAAATCTAGATAACAAAGGATTTACTTTCCATTCTGTAATCCACCTTCATGCATGGACCTGCCTTGATAGAGTATATTACAGTGGAGGCATCTCTTGGACTCTTGCCTAGGGATATTAGTATTCTCAAAGACTTGGTGAGTTCTGATCATTTTCCTCTCCAATTTCACCTTCGTTTCACCTTCCATCGAACACTGTTACTATTTACGGGAAGGAACCCGCTTATGGTCAACGATGCTATTATACACATGCCGTTCTTTGGAGATGCAATTCTATGACTCATTTTTGCAACTTCTTCATTACATTGCTCTTTGACTATGAAATGGTAGCATTTCATCATGGTACATACGACATTATTAGACAATGCGGGAAATGCTTCACAGAACCACAACGTGAAAATGATAAGAAAGCTAAAGACTCTATCTTCCTGTTGGAAGTGAGGTAGGCCCAAATATTAATCACGATTCACAGGTAATCCAAGACCTTTCCATTGACTTTTCAAGCATGCTCTTGGTTAACTGAATCCATACCCTTGATTTGATATGCTTTTTGAGTTTTAAATTATAGCTGTTGATAAAAAAAAATGATGAAAAGCACAATCTAGGGCAGAAATTAGGGTTTGACTTTTGAGGGCCTTTAAGGTCTCTGATGGATAAATGTTGTATACCATTAGAAAGCTCTTGATGAGTATGTCAGAATATCCAATAAAATTTTTGACCATCTTTGACCAAAATTGACCATTCTCAGAAATAAGGGTTTGCTGGATTTTTAGGTCAAATTGACATTGTTATCCAAGACTCCCTACTCCGTGTGATGGCGCAAAGCAAAAACCCTATTGAGAATGAACACCTTCAACACACTACTACAAAAAACATGATCTTCATCTCCATAACTTATATGGATTGCAACACAAGGAAAGGTTTGCTTGCAATATGAACATTCAGATTTAGGATGTTTCTCAAGAATATTCTTCCAGAAGTTCTCCCATAGACAGAGAAAACAACCACTCACAGTGAAAAGTGATGCCAGGGAAAAGTAACACTTTGTTGGACTAGTGCTTTTCTTATTTCAAGAACATGAAAGGGATGGTTGACTTGTGAACAACCATTCAATTCTAGGCTATAAACCATATACTATCATTTATACGTCTCTCCATTATGAACCTAGAGGAATTAGAAAGGCAATTGGACAACATTGAATTGTTGGAGGCTGTCAAAAGCTGGGTAATAACATTGTGCCTGGACCGGATGGGCTTTCTAAGGATTTCGTTATGCAATATTGGGAGAACTTAAAATACATTATTATGGATACTCTTAATGAAATGTGGCCCATTGGATATATGCCTACTTTTTTTTATTGTTCCTCCCCTCACTGGTGCTTGTCACCAGTGTCAAGTATGTTTCGGTTCAAGTAAGAGTTTGTTATTTATTTATTTATTTATTTTTTGACAGTTTGGGATCACTGTAAATTAATTGAATCTGAATAGCAGAAAGTTTCCAAGATGATCAGAAAGTTCTGTGATTTTCTTTATCTTTTCAGTTTAGAGTTTAGAATCATCTATGTTTGACTTGCTAAGCTTCGATAAATTTCCAACTTCCAAGGTATTTATGATTGGATCATAGCTCATTTTGACAGATTTATAAGAAAAGGTTTGTGGCAGGGAGGCATGTCTACCAAAAGTTAAAGGAGAGGCCTGATCAGTTTGCAGCAAAAGGACTGGTCAGGACAGAAGAAAGCAAGAAAATGATTGGAGGTGGTGATGATGTATACACTGGTTGTATTACGAAAGCTGAGAGTCTTTTTCCAGCTTTTTCAAAGATTGACGCTCTTGTAATTGTAACAAGTGCTGTGCCAAAGGTGAAACCTGGCTTTGATCCAAGCAAAGGGGGACGACCTGAGTATTATTTTGTGAAGGGTGGTTCTCCTGAGGAGGTAGGAGTATATACTTGTTTCTAGTTTTTTGAATCTTTTAGAAGGGCATGTCAAACTCATAAATTTTCTAACGTAATAAGCTAATTACTGAGTTTATCATTGCTAATCCATTTAAGGTTTTCAACTAGGTGGACTGGCTGGGACAAAAGAATCAAATTGATGCTGGTTAGTGCTTATTCACGCAGCAATCAAATATTCTTGTTTTGTGATACGGACTGTCTTCTTAATGTTTATTTTCTATAACAGCGAAAGAAGCTGGAGTCAAACAGATTGTGCTTGTTGGTTCAATGGGTGGGACTAATCTCAACAATCCTCTAAATGCTTTGGGAAATGGAAACATATTGGTAAGATAATGCTATATTTGGTATTTGTAGGTCCTAAGTCTCAATAAGAAAACATTTTCACATAATTGGTTAGCTTTTTAGAGTAAGATATGCCACAAAGCTTGATTTGAGTCTTACTATCATTTGTTTCATGTGAATGATGCGATTCACATTTTTCCTCATGCTGACTAGATTTTATAAACACATGCCTATCAAAATTTTATTGGATCTTGAATCACTATGAATTTATTTGTTGAATCTAAAGAGTGTCAACCGTGATCATGGAACCTCAACATCTCTAGAGTCCACAAGTTTCCCTTCGCTCTTCACATATAATAGGCCCTTTAACTATCATGGAAACACAAGTGGAATGGAGTTCTGTATGCATTGGGCTAAACACTACCATCTATTCCTCTTGGTTCTATCTTGCATGATGTAATATGTTTCGAGGATCATGCAAACACACTCGTATTAAGAAGTTGTACCAAGCATATGGGCTCATCCTTGCCATGTTACCATGGAAGCCTCTAGTTTGTATGCCATATCTTTGCTTGCATCATGATTCATCAATGATGTAATCATAAAACATTCTAAAAGCTCCTTAACTATCCCTAATACTTAAAAAGAGGGGATTGGCAAAGTGATCCTCACTTTTGCCAATGCCAATATGAGGAGCTAAATGGATTACCATACCCAAGTAGTCTAAAGTTCTATTCCTACTCGGTCTTGCTTCGTTGTCTTGTCATCTTTTATCTTGTAATCCTGTAATACAAGATCTTGCTTGTTTCCATGTTGTATCTTCTTTATCCTCGCTGTGGGAGTTCTTGTATTCTAGGGATGATTGTACTTTATAAATTGAAGGTGAATTGTGATATAAGCATGCGGGAGGTGAATCGGTGCCCAGATGAGGTGGCCATTTGTCAATCTGAAAAGAATAGATGTTCAAGAACTAGCGAGTAAAATGGATAGTTGATATCGGATTTGTAAGCGTATGTGGGGAGGGTGCTTTTTATGTAAGATAAAAGGGAGTACAACCTACGTATGTTTATGTTTTTCTGTTTGTACAGAGAAGAGATTCAAATCTGAAAGGGGTCAAATAAGTATCAATTGTATAAAATAAAGAACTTGGGTTAAATAACAAGTAAAACAACCATCAAGCATATTTCTTTTTTTTCCTGTTGCAAGCATATGTCATACGAACATAGATCCCTGCAACCTTTTGTGCCTCAGCTGTTCTGGCCCTTTTCTGTAGTTTCCTGTATTTTTGCCCCCATTTGCAGCTGTCTGAGGTTGTGTGCAGATTTTCCTGTAAAAGACTTTATGAGGATGGAGTTTATATAATTTTTCTGATGTTTCTGGATAAATAAGAGTTCTTTCTGGACTGCAAAGCTTGTATGTACTCCACCGCTAGAAGAGAGTTCAAAATAGTTGAAATGGAGGCAAGGATTTTATACTCAAACTATGAAAAATCTGTGAACACTGAACAGTCATGCTTTTACCTGTTACCAATCTATCCAATGGTGTTTCTTTGGTCTAAGCAGAATTTTTCATTTCAATTGTGCACGTTAATCACATCAGAAAACATTATTTGCTTTGCTCTATTCTTTCTTAGGTACTGTAATATAAAAGTATCTGCAGTGGTCTGTTCCCTGGATGGCCTTCTTAAGTAATAATGCTTAGTCATGTTGAGCTGACTGCACGAATCAAATATGAAAATGTTGAAGAAAGAGAATCAATCAGGTAAGGGGGAGATTCGTTGCATGCAATATTCAGTCTTATTGAACCATCATCTTGTCCTTGATCATGTACAAGAGAAAAGTATTATATGCAAGGAAAACATTTCCAGTGACAAGAATGGAAAGGAACGTTGTCTGGTTTAAAACCAATCTCTTTTTAAGGAATTACTGTGATATGTTTTCCACTTTGGCTCACAGAGGACTTTGATCTTAGTTAGCATACCAATGCCATTCATTAGAGGACATAATCATATAAAACTGCTAACAGGTGTGGAAGCGAAAAGCAGAAAAGTATCTTGCAGATTCTGGTATACCTTACACCATTATAAGGTTAGTCAGAAGTCTAGCTATCATCTAATCTGATGCCATATCATATCAAAAACTCTGGATATAGTTTTTTATGGGATTTTGTGCATACTTGGTAGAGCTGGAGGCTTGCAAGAAACGGAAGGTGGTAAAAGGGAGCTCCTTGTAGGAAAGGATGATGAGCTTCTTGCTACGGACACAAGAACCATAAGTCGGGCAGATCTTGCAGAAGTCTGCATACAGGTTAGTCTACCCCCTCCCCCTTCTCGCCTTTCCTCTCAGGCCTGCGAGTAACTAAAGGGAAAAAAAAGATAACCTTCTGTTTTACTACTTGTTGTTTCATTCACTTTGCATGCTTGTAAAGCTCTATGTACGTACCAAAATATGGCATATGAGATGCCCAAATCTTCTTCCTATTCAAACTTCTCAAGGAGAGCTGATTTTGGTTCTATCGCATACAATGAATGGCATGTAATAAAAAAAAAAAAATCGTTTGCATGTAGATACATCTTGCAAGCCAGATTGCATACATGCTTTTTTTTTTTTCTTTTTGGTTTTTTAGCAGAGCAAAATAACTTAATATCAAATGAAAAGGGACTGCAAAGGAGACAACATGGTTAAGGGAATAATGTACATGTATTCTATCATTTTTAAGATGATCTGTATGATGTGATGTACAAGTTTCTACGAAGTTGATGGGTAATGCATTAGTAACCATAAGATGATCACAAGAATAGTTGCATTTCTAGCTTGACATACAAGTGGATATATCCATGCTTTGAACTGATCCATGATTCAAAGAGCATTTGCACTATTATGTCATCTAATCCAAAACCTATTTTGAACCTGTTCGTTTGTGCAAATGAGATTAAAATCGATGGTACTTCATGCCATTGGCCTTTCATATGTCAGCATTTTCAGAATAGATCTTGCATAGATCCGAATCTATTGCAGTACTTGAGGAATCAAACCGTATGCTACATGGACTATTTTGTTTGCTGAACATCCTTTTAAATCCTTCCATGACGATTTTTTGTAAATTGACATGATTACTCTCAAGACTTAGCCTTGCATTGAGATCTAAAATGTTGGAGTGGACAGATAACATCATGGTTCCAGTCACACGGTTTCAACTTGGACATATTACCTCCTTTCCAATATCCCTTGGAGGCATTCCCTCACATGATCAGATATTAATAGATACATTTGTTAGAACTTGGTTGAGCTTGACAACAAGCAGACAGAGTCAGCACATTAGCAGGGGACAAAGATAGATTTCTATTGCGAGCATCTTTTCCTCCAGCAGTTGGATTTATAATTAGGCCAAGTTGTTTGGACAGGCATTTATCACATGGCAGTGTGCCATTGGACAGATACTCACATCCTTCACCAGTTAGAAAGAGACTGGCAGATATATAGGAATACCTGCTGAGGTCAAAATATTTCATGCTTATCGAAGGGATCCTCAAACAGCTTCATTATGTTATTGCCCAGCATATTGTGATATATATGGCTATTTTCACTGCCTATTTAGCGAGGGACTTGAACCATTCCCAAGAGTTACAAGTCATGAGGACCAAGGATGCCTGGGACTATTCTTACCAGAATTATGGAGACACAGAGAGAGCCTAATGAAGAGATCAGAGAGTTAAAGCTTAGGGAAAGGTCACTTGTTTTTTTTACCATTCACAGCTGAATGGTTAGATGGACAGCCATTAGATCATATTGCATACATTACGAGTGTATCGCTCAATCTTGCAGCCAAGCTATGACTATTAAGGCACCCTTCACTACAGTAGAACTCACTTTATGGATGAAGGCTCCAATCCGAAATTCAGGTCATCCTAGCTCATGATCTGAGGTGCCTTGTCAGGGAATAGGCCCGATTCACATCAAGCTGACGAAGGGACACAAAAAGTGGGTTTTTCTTGTGCTGCATCAGCCCTCTTTCACATGAGGGAATGGTAGCAGGAGCACATATACACATCTGCCTCATCAGAGCCCTCAAATGACCTGTTCCTTTAATCTAGACTATTGAAGCTTCTTTTGTCCCTGTGTACTGCTTCTCTTTGTTTTCTTTTTTGGGGGGGGGGGGGGGGGGGGGGGGGGGCACAGATACGCAGACCCCCCCCCCCCCCCAAAAACAACTCTCTTCCCCCCTTTTCCAAAACACCCACCATAGTGGAAAGCAATATTTTTGCAACAGCAACGGCAACGCGTTAGCAACGTTTGAAGTGAGGAGTTGCGATAAAGTGATTTATTTTTCATGTTTTCTAGCATTTGGGATATTCTGATATATGCAAGGTGGGGTATGATTAGATATACAATAAATTGTACTATAAGACATACATAACATAAATTATTGACACTAGACTAGTCACTGCATGATTCATCATTTACAGCTATGTCAATAGTCAAATACATTATCATAGAAGAGTACCCTTGGATTGAAGGCCAAGGATGAAACTTTTGTCCAAGATGTGAAAGTACATAATACATTACAAGGAGAACATGGGAAATTCAAAATATCAATCTATTTCAAGATGATAAGGCCCAAAAAGAAAATTATACATAAATGAATCTCTACTCTTCTAAAGCTTTTTAAGTCTTCCTTATTCTCCACATTTTTGTGTTGCATGTATTGAATATTTTTGGATAAGATTCTAGATAATTTCTTGTCCCTTCTATGAGAAAATATACTTTTTGGTGTTCTTTGGATTAAAAAAATAAATGCAAAGCAACGCGTTGCGAACGTCGCAATGTTGCAGTGGCGAAGTTGCAGACCGTTCACAACGCATTGCAATGCAACTATGACACACACACACACACACACACACACACACACACACACACACACACACACACACACACACACACACACACACACACTCTCTCTCTCTCTCTCTCTCGCGCGCACACACACACACACACACACGTGTCTTACTCCTTTTTGAAGTGCTTAAACATATTAGAGTAGGTTCTGAATGTACATTAAATTGTAACTGGGCAAGTTTCTATTTTGAATCCAAAGAATGAATATTGAGTATCCATCTCCAAATCTTCCATATCAGATTTCTAGATTACATTGTTACCAGGCAAGTTTGTTTTTGGAATCCAAAGTATTATTATTAACTATTCATTTCCGAATCTTGCACATCAGATTTCTGTATCTTGAATGTTGCTATTCAAAGTCACATGCAAAATATAACTTGAATGTCAATCATGTTAACATACCTAAGCAGATGAGCGATATTGTATCCTAATGATTTATTCTTTTGGCTGTAAGCTTCTGGATCTTTACGGTTGTAATCTTTTTTTCAACAAATCTACTCATTTTGTGATTCTATGCTTTTGTGTGTGCATGTGTCATGAAGTGATAAAGATATAGGTTGCTTATTGGTTTCTGTACAAACGCTTTTTATCTACCAGTGCTACTAGTTGACATTAATGACATGAGACTCGAGTGTCAGGACAACTTGATTTATTTTGAGTTCGTTCTTTTGTACGACATATTAAAGTTGTAAGCTTATTCCATATGGGTCTCTTTTTCTACAGGCATTGTTGTTTGAAGAGGCAAAAAACAAGGCATTTGATCTATCATCTAAGCCCGAAGGACAGGGTGTGCCCACTTGCGATTTCAAACTACTGTTCAGTAGAATCACATCAACCTTTTAAATACAGGACAAAAATAATATCCATGTTACTACAAACCGAATGCAGGATTATTATCCCCAAGAGATTTGTCAAGGTCATCGATCTGGGAAAATAGGGTGTCTTATATGAGATTCTACAGAAAAGACTAAAAATAAAGAAACATCCTGAAAATCTTAATATTCCAGAGATGCTGTTGTGCAACATTCTGGAACTCAGGTAAAGTTGGAAGCAACAGAGTGCAATTTTGAACACATTGAGGTTCATAGGGCTGGATTTGTTGATCCACAATAAGATATATAGCATGGAGTTAGACACTCTAATGTTGGTTCCCACAGCATTCTTTTACCAAGGGAGACTTGCTTGATGATGACTGCAGTGTTTCTTTTTGTTCTATCTGATGGTTTGCTCAGTCGCCTTTGGAGGCTTTGTCCACCAATTTTTCTTGCAAAATAATAAACAAAAGTAAGAGCTGACTATCAGAAAAGCACTGATTTCTGGATCTGTTGATGGCGAGTGAATATGATTGGTTTCTGTAGAGCTAAGTACACAGCAGTGGATATTAAGAACTAAGAAACGCCATAATTTTGACCTATCATTTCTTCCTCTGTTCTAGTAATCTATTTCTAGTGTTGAATTGCTCGTGAAGTATCTCTTCTCATTGTGCAACTTAGGTCAGGAATTTGTTTTTCTTTATAAAAGAAAAGATGGGATTGTCAAATTTGAGTGATAGTAAAGTTTCATTAGAAGGTCATGTTTCAAGCTTTGTTAAAAGGCTAGGAGAATCTATCTGCTTCTCCACATTTTTGTTGGTCACAAGCCTCCAACATTTTTGGCAAGAAGTAAACATCCACATCTTAGATGTATGTTTGTATTGAATACTCCAGCTATAAGGCCCCCAAACGAGGAGAGCCATGTGGCAACTGAACAAAGATCATATATTAGACTCTAGATGTGATTTTGTTTGGTTAAGAGGTGGGTTTTTTTTTTTTTTTTTGAGAGTACAATGAGTTGAAAAGACGCACACACCCGACCTCGTAAGATAGAGGCACCCATCTTAGGGAACTTCATGGACACCCATCTTTGGCTATGGACTTTAGAGGGTTTTAAGAGTTGTAATCAGATTATTTTGTTGCCTATGGCAATGCTCTAGCTGGAGGTGAAGGAGATTAGTAGACTTCCATGAGGGATCCTATAGTGAATGATAGAACGAATATGTACAGGGGTTTGAGTCTTGTAATCAGTCTTCAATTTTGTTGTCTATGGCAATGCCTTAGTTGCAGGCAAGGGAGGTTAGTAGATGCTCATGAGGGATCCTATAGTGAATGATAGAAGGAATATTTTGAGAATATTCCTTTCTTGACAATAGTTTCACAATGGCAACCAACAAGGACCTATGATAGGTCGACCTAACTGTATCGAAGCCTATATATAATATGCCTTCTTGCCTATAGATGACATTCCTTAGCCATACAATGAGTTATCTAGATCACCATGGAAACAAATTTTTCCTAAGAATACAAACACGATTAATTTCTTGCATTGTGTCAGTCTTGAGTTTCACCCAAGTTGTATGTTTGGTTCATCCGATGCGCCAAGTTATTCCTTCAACATGGTTTGGTTTTGGAAAGGCATTTATCTTGTCCATAATCTACCTAGCCCTTGCAAAAGTTGAGGAATAAATTTTAATCATTGAGCCATTACTTCCATTCAATATGCAGTGCTAATGCATGTTGAACTCCATCCTTATGTTGCCCATTTAGTTTGTTTAAGTCATTTATCTTGTCCATAATCTACCTAGCCCATGCAAAAGTTGAAGAATAAATTTTAATCATTGAGCCATTACTTCCATTCAATATGTAGTGCTAATGCATGCTTTAAGGATCTTGGATCATAGCATACACTTTTAAGTCATGCTGTTTTGCTTTCTCATAATCTTCAAAAGATCACAATGCATAGGGGGAGAGATACAAGGTATATTGATGAAGCTCTCTGAAGGGGAGCTTTCTAGCTGTAGGCAGTGTGTTAAGTTTTTGGATGATGACATAGACACCCTTTGTACCTATTTGTGCATACTTGCAAAAAACAAGAAAAACCAGAGAAATAGAGCACAAATTTGTTGTACATAGATTTCACAATGGACAATCTCAATGTAGTGTGTGGTTGACCATACCACTATGTTTTCTAAAAAGAAAATGTAAGAGAATTCGATAGCCATTTGGTTTTTTACATAGACTCAAATGGTAAGGATTTCCCACTAAATGCCAATATGGTTAAGGGAAAAGCAAGAAAGATTGGCAGGATATTTTTTCCACTATGTCTTGATGTCCACACTTCATTTTTATCTCATGGCCTTAGCTGAATATCTAACACTCAGAGACAACCTAGGTATGCCCACTTTTCCTTAAGAAAAGCCCTCTTTTTTTCATATATAAATTTGGAGAGTTTATGAAAACTCAATGTAAATATTTTTTGAGCATATATGGAATTGCAAAACCCCAATTGTATGATAGAAGGGGAGTCCTCTAGCCATTGAGGGTCTACCATATCTTTAAGATATCAGTTTGAACTAGTTTATATCATGGACACTCACAAAACCAACTCAAACTCATCTGAGATTTCACAACAGTTTTCCATATCGCAAAATCGGTGAATAATTTAAAGAATTTAATAGCACCATCGCATTTAGATCGTGCCAAAACCCTAAGAACGATTGTCTACACGCCTTGTTTCTATATATAGAGACCCTATTTTAGCTCGCTTACACCATCAATGATTCTGGGTTGTGAGATCTCTTGTATCTTTTTAGCCCAGTTATCCATACTTATCAATCCTAGGTTGTGGGACGTCTTGTAACAATTCTATATTTTGTATTATTTCCGTGTGTGGATAATCTTGTTATTAATATCATATTTCCAAAATCTTTTTCAATCTAGTCAGAGGGCATAATCTAGTACTACCTTGACATTTTGACAAGAGTAACTTCATGAAATCCTAACACCATGGATTCCATATGCAAGAAAGATTCAATCTACCATTAAGGATTTGATAAGACATGTCCAACAACTGAAAAAATTGTTACCACAAGGTGATCGATTGGTCTCAAACTACACCTCATATTATTTTGTTGATCTATATATCAAGAAGACTATTTAACTAACCAATTTCAAAGTGGACTCAAAGATGAAGTGAAGTATCGTTTGCTATCCATGTCTCAAGGAGATACCTTGGATGATGATATTAATCAAGCAGTTGAATATGAGAATGAATTGTTCAAATTAAGCCATGTCCAAGAGCAAGAAGTGTTGAATAATGAAGACATTGTTCCTCAAGAATCTAAATGAACAATCTTTGAAGTCCAAGAAATATTACAAATGATATGGAGAATACATATTATGAAGATAACAAGAAGGTAAATGGCAAGAAGTAGTTCATGTCCAATCAAGGAGATGCACCAAGTTTCTCTCGAGTTTCTCTATGAAAGATCTTGGAAACACCACAATGTACCACTAGAGTTTGAATGATCTATCTTGTGAAGAACTTGATGAATATCAAGCTAGGAAATAGAATCACTACTCGTGGGACTTGTCACTTGAGGAAGAGGCGATGTCATGGAAACTCACAAAACCAACTCAAATACGTCCGAGATTTCATAAGAGTTTTTCATATCTCATAATGTGAAGAATCTAATAGCACCATCGCATTTGGAAAGTGCGAAACTCTAATTTTGATATACATAGATCCTATTTTTCCTTGCTCACATCATTGACGACATGATCATTCATACACCTTACACAATAGCCCTTTGACACATACACAAGAAGGGGTTGGCCATAGAGATCCTCAATCTTCTAGATGCTTGTCTAGGGAGCTCAAAGAGTCATGATCTCCAAGTAAGTACTTTCCAAGTTCTAGTTCAGTTCTTGTCTTGTCTAGTCAGGTGTTTTGGACATCCTGTCTTATCTTGTTGTTACCTTGGAGTATGAGATCCTATCTAGTTATTTTTTGTACCTAGTTCATCTCCTTCAAGGGAGTTCTTGTAATTAAGATATCTTGTTTCATACCTATGATCTCGAGTTGTGGGATCTCTTATATCGTGTGTAGCCCAATTATCCATACTTATCAGTTCGGGGTCATACGACTTCGTATAACAATTCTATATTCATGTATTATTTCCTTATGTGGATGATCTTATAATTAGAAGCGTATATCTTAACCCTTGTTCAATCTAATCAGAGGGCACAATCTAGTGCTCCCTCACAATTTAGGCCTACTTTCAACTTTTGTCTGACTAGAGTATTGTAAACATGAACAATTGATCTTTTGTAAATGTGAGTAGACGTGACTTGTTTTTTTTTAGACTCTCATTTATGAATAGAATCTCTTGTGCATGAGCATTCTCCCTCATTTTGAATGTTTATTTCTCTCCTTTTGTGAGTTTTGAGTTTTCATGCTTCTCTCATGAGGTGGATCTATGTGCATGCAATTGGATCTCCTTTGGATTGACATTTCGGTTTTGGTTTTCATCACTTGATGTTGGTGAGATACTCAATCGTTTGGGGGTCTACACCAAATTTTTGGCACTGTTGTTGTGAACACACTCCCTACATCATTTCTTATGAGATGGTAATAATAAGCATTATGTATGAGCTCATTTTTGCTGGATATGAGTGCCAAGATTCACTATGAATGTCTATTCATTCAGATTATTAGATGTGTGTTTGTTCTTCCCTCTATTTTATCTTCATCTTCATAAAGATATCCTGCTATATTTTCAAGATTTTATAAAAACCATGAAGCTTGGAACTGTCATTTCTTGTCTCTTTTGCGCATTAGTTTCCTTTTTTGATTTCTCACCTTAGAATAGGTTATGGATGTGTTTGACGTGTTCATTAGAGTCTTTGTGCTCTAAAAAAGGTGAAACTTGGATGCTCCTTCTTTAGCTTGAAAATTCTTTCAGAGAGGTAATCATGGTTTAAATGATGCAGAAATGAAGGTATCCTCCTTTTGGACTTTTTGAATTTTTTCACAAGGTTTGAGATGTTGGGGATAAAGGCCCCAAGGACTCTCCTTTTGTATGTTTTGACCCTTCCACGTGAAAGCTCTCTTCAAGAGCTTTCCAAACATGAGCCAAAAAGGCCTTGATAAACTATGTAATCCGAACAAGTTTGATGCCAAAAACTCAAAACTTGATTTTTTTTAATGAATGCCAATATGGTAAGCAAGTAAAGAAGTCCTACTACTTTGGTGTCTCTCGTAAGTCTAATGTGCTTAATCTTGTTCATTCTGATGTTTGTAGCATGCCCACAAAATCTATTGGGGGTGCACTTTACTTTGTTTCTTTTGTTGATGAATACTCTAAGAAGCTTTGGGCATATTTGTTAAAATCTAAAGATGAAGCTTTTGTTGCATCTAAGAAATTTCATGCGTTTGTGACCATTGAAACAGATAGAAAACTGAAATGCTTACGTACAAATAATGGGGGTGAGTTTACAAGTGTTGAATTCAATAGATTTTGTGGAAATCTTGGTATTCAAAGGGAGCTAACAATCCCATACAACCCCTCTTCCAACGGTGTGGCAAAAAGGTATAATAGGACTTTATGTGAGAGGGTGAGATACATGCCGTCCATAGCTAATCTCCTTCATGGATTTTGGGGAGAGGCTTTGAAAATTGCAGTTCATGTTTGCAATCGATCCCCTCATATGTCCTTCAAAGGTGGCATTCTAGAAGAGGTTTGGCCTAGCAGACCAACTTCATATGACCACCTACGCATCTTTGGTTGTGATGCTTTTGTGCATATAAGGCTTGAGTTGAGAAGCAAGTTAGATGCAAAGTCCATGAAAGGAATCTTCATGGGTTATGGAGAGGAAGGTGAAATGGATTACCGGATTTGGCTACCTCAACTCAAGAAGGTAATATGCAGCCAAGATGTTGTATTTAATGAGGCAAGGTTGCTTAAAAACAATTGTGCCTCTAAAGATGATCATAAAAGAGTCAAATTTCAACATGTAAATCCATCAGTTAAATATGATATGAACTCTCGGGATGCACCACATGTGGATGAAAATGATAATGAACTCGTGATTATTGAGCCAGATGATGTTGGACAACAAAATTATTGGAGTTGGACGTTTGCGGAAGCATGCGAACAACACAAGGAAGAAGGAGAAGCTTGGAGCACAACACACAATACAGAATGTATTACCACTAGAATGTACAAAGATAAGTAACCCATGAGGGCAGTAGGCGTATATACAATCCGGGGGGAAAAAAACCTCCTAAAGAGGGGAAAACGTGCCGTGAAAGTTCTAGAGTGTTCACACATATCACTACCTAAATATATCAACAAATCCCCCTTGGGAGTGATGTGGTGAACAAGAAGCTAGCACTCATGTATAAGGAAGTGCCAAGCTATGTGGAATCACTCCACAAAAGGAAGTAAGCCCAAAGCTTTGCGGAAAGCTTCAAACTTCTCCCTAGGCAAAGCCTTCGTGAAAAGGTCTGCAATGTTCTCCTGTGTGGGCACATATGCCAAGTTGATCTCTCCAGCATAGAACCTCTCCCAGACATAATGATAATGCACCTCAATGTGCTTAGTGCGAGCATGGAACACAGGGTTCCTCGCAACTACCAATGCACTCTCATTGTTAGTGAAGATAGGGGTGGCAGAAGCCTGACCAACACCCAAATCAGCCATAAGGCGTCTGAGCCACACACACTCAACAGTCGCTATGAAAGCTGCCCTATACTCAGCCTCACAATTGGAAGTGGCCACAATAGATTGCTTCTTGCCCAACCAAGATATACATGAGCTACCAAGCATGAAGCAAAAGCCACTAGTGAACACACAAGTGTCATAGCAACTAGCCCAGTCAGAGTCAGAGAAAGCATGTAAATCTGGCGGTAGTGATCCCCCCTTGGGATAAAACAATCCAAGTAGTAGGGTTCCACTCAAGTAGAGAAAGATGCGCGTAATCGCCTGCCAATGCTTGACAACTGGGCAATGCATAAACCTACTCATTTGTGAGACAACAGACTGAATATCTGGCCGAGTAATGCATAATTAAATCAAGCATCCAATAACCTGCTGATAGAGAACAACGTCAAATGCATCTCCAGCATCATGAAGACTCAATCGTAAAGGAGTGGCAATAGGTTTACAGTCTTGAAGGCCAAAACGCTGCAATAATGTGTCAATATATTTTGTTTGACACAAAGCCATTTGTTGACAAGATGCTTCCAATAGTATATGAGAGCTCCAAAACTCTATAACACTCAGGAAGAGTCTTCCTGCAGTGACTCAGGACCCAAATAGACAAAAGAAATCCTTACTTATGTATAGAAATCACTCATTTAAGAATCATGACTCTCTCTAGGCAGAAAATCACGATTCTCTCACAAACAGTATAAAAGCCATAAATGTGAAGGATTTCAGGCCATTTGTACTTGTATCTTTTGCAGGAATGAGAAGAGGAACTCCATTGGCTGTGATACCTGTGTCATCTCTTATGTTTCATGTCTTCTTTATGCTTAATGGAATTGTTGTGTTGCTTGTTTGATTGTGAATCTGTGGATGTTAGTTCTACTTGATGATGAAGTCCTAATAGTGGTATTCCTTGTCATATGCATCATCTATAACCCCAAATGTGAAGCTTTCCAAATACGAATTTCTTTCGTCTCCATATACACACACCGATGTTGCCAATTCCAAGTCCATATCTGAAATCCAAATGGAAAATGGCATTGAAAAGGTTTTTGAATCACTTGATTTGGTGCTTGTATGAGGGAGATATGCGCCTTTGAAGTTTCCAGCTTACATGTTTGCAGAAACTCGTGTTATTCAAAAAGTCGACTTTAATAGTTCCATTTTACTTTTTCATGATTACTTCTTGGGGATGTTCACACAAGTATGATTGCTTGCATTCTCTGACCATGATTAATATGTGGTTTGTGAAGCACTAGTCTCTAAGCACCAATCGGGTTGGCTTGTTCTTGGATTGACAAATTAAAAAGGGAACCCCTTTTCCACTTATTTGTCATCAAGTCCCTACTGCTGCAATGGGACAGGGACTTGTTGGAAGGTGTTGCTAAGGTTGTCAACATAGTTCTCTTTTTTGGCGTCGTTACTGGGGACGAGTTACCTAGATTGGAGGTGTCAAAACCACATGTAAGTAGCACTTTACTCTTTACATTGAGACAAGAAAGACTATGGAAGATGCAAGGGTGATAGAAGGTCAAGCTAGATATGTACTTTTCATTTGATGCATGGGAGATCAAGTGTGTGTGGCCTTTGTGAAGTTTTCAGTCACATTGAGATGCAGGGATGGCCATGTGGGAGTCTATCACACTCAAAATGGTTACCCCTTGCTCATTGGTTTGAACTTTGCAAGTTCTTTTGATTAAGTCCTTTTTTACCTCAATTAGGAGTATTTTTGAGAAGAGTGATAAGAGGAAAAGATTTCCTTGATCCTGATTAACCTTTTTAAGTACAAAAACATTTCATTGCTTTTGACCACTTCCTTCAGAAAGTCGCGACTTTCTGTAAGTAAACCCGGATTTTCTATACAAATCAATCAAAATGATAAAAATCAATATAAATGGATAAAAAGAAAAAAATAATATATTCACAAGGAGGAAAATGATGGTTGAAAATGGGAAAGCTCTTGAACAAAAAACTTCCTAGGGATTGTAGGAATTCTAGAAAATCGCGACTCTCTGTAAGAAAATTGCGATCCTCTGCTTGGAAATCATGAATCTGTGCTTTCTTTGGAGGATGGGTTCAAATTTTATGTCCTGGAGATTCTGAGAGGAGTTGGTTCAGATTTTAATGGATCTTTGGGACCTAGGGAGATTTTTTTTTTAATAGAGAAATTTTGAATGCTAGAGAATCATCTCTTCACCACAATTTCCTGCCTTGGATAATCTGAGCAAATCACGACTTCCTCTCAAGAAAAGGCGATTCTCTCCAGGAATAGAAAAGGTGACTTTCTCTCGTCGGGCAAAATTATGATATGAGAAAATTGCAAATCGGTGAAATCAAGAAAATCACAACTTTGTGGAAGACAATCGAGAATTTCTTCAGGCTATAAAACCTAGGCCATTTTAGGACTTTGTCATTTGTTCAGCAAGAGCAAGCAAGAATAGCGACTTTCTGCACTCTCAGTGTACCCCTACCCAACTAATTTTTCAAGCAAATAGAGCCTTCAGAACTCTCCAGGTAACACCCCTGAACTCTTTTCCATTGGTTTGATATTCATTGTTTGAGAATATTGAGTATGATAAGTGAACAGAAACTCGCAGTGTTCTGATTTTGATTTTGATTGATGGAGGGCACAAAACCACTTGCATGTCACTTTAGCAACAAGAAAAAGTGTTAACCACCTAAGGCGCCTCATTGGGCATTAGTTAGGGCCTGAGAAAGTATGGTATCCGTCTTCTCAAGAGAAACACGATTCTCTGAGTTGATTAGAGTTTAATCAATAAAATAATAAATAAGCAGAGAGAAAATCGCCACTTTCTCTTAGTGGTCACCTGAATACACATTGAAAGACCAGAAAATTGGGTCCTGGTGAGAAAATCGCGATTCCCTGGATCTCCAGAGAGTCGAGGTATTTTCCTAGAAAGTCACTATTTTCTCGGGAGAAAATCACGAATCTCTTGTTTGAGAGAATCGCCATTATCTTTGAGAAGATCGCAAATTTCTTGCTAATCAGAAAGTCGTGTATATTTTTTGTGGAAATCGCGACTGTTTGCTAGGATAGATCAAAGGCAGAAAATCACGATTCTCTCCTAAGAAATCCCGATGCTCTGATCCCTTGACCAAAATCACAAGACAATTGAAACATTGGTTGAGAGGAAAACTAAGAATATAATTGGAGGGGACCAAGGAGCATTGGTAGAGTTGACTGGCAGAAAATCGCGACTCTCTGCCAAGAAATCACGATTTTCTAAACTTTCAAAACCAGAGTAGTCCAAATTCAGTGGCAAGAAGAGGAGAATCTAAATTCTGGGAATAATCATCAAAGAATTCAAACACCTATTTCCATGTAGTTAAGAGGAGGAAAAGTTGTACTTGAATCCAACCCTAACCCTAACTTGGACCAAACTCAAAACCTAGGGAACCAGGAAACTACCACCAGCAGGATTCAAGAAGAGTAAGGGAGTGAGGGGACTTCAGAAATATACTCAGGTTTGAATTCACCAATAGGTTTGGAGCTTACATATACAAGAATGGGATTCAGAGGTATGTAGTAAGACTTAGGTCAAGCTCATTACTCAACATGACACCAATAACTCAATTTGAGAATGGATATTACATAGAAAGAGATGGAACCACCTACATGGTGACTACATACCCAGAGAATATCAATGACTAGGGAGAAGTACCAAATAAAGGAGTTGCAAGAGAGGAAATGGAGGAAACCCTAACTCCATGAGGACAATCTATTTGCGCACACTAGGAACAGGTCATTAGACTACCATGTGACCAAGTTGACACTTTGCTTTACTTGAACCCAGACACAAGAAATGTCTATTGGGCTGCAAATTGAGACATTAGTCAGGCACCCTCACACATGACCATGAGAATACTGAAAAATTACAATGAACCAAGAGAATCACCAACTTTCATAAAATGAAGAAGGGAAAAGATTTTGGAAACTGGTAGATGAGCTGAAGAGTTCCTACACTCACTTGAACCAGCCTATTTTCTCTAGAAGGAGTATAGCCACTCAAGAGGGAGGAGAGGAACAAGAAAACCCTAATCCACATCACATGGGTCCCTCAGTAAGAGATAGATTTGGGGAAACTGGGGAAACAAGTAATCAGGCAAGGAACAAAGTAGGAATGGAACACCAAGAACCTCCATACTTATCACCGATTAGAGTAAACACGAATCCAGGATTAGAGCCTAGGGAACATGGAAACAATAGACCCCAGAGATACAACATTGAGGTGCCAGGAGGAAATAATAGAGAGAGACATGGAGGACCGTTTAGAAGACTGAGACCAACTCAAGTTGTGAAAAGCATGTGAAACTGATATGATGGCTCCACTGATCCTTATGATCATGTAGCAGAATTCAAACAAGTACTCAAAGCCGAGGAGGTAGTAGACTTTTTCACTCAATACCAAGCTTTTGGATTAACATTGAAAGATTCAGCTAGCAAATGGTTTCAACCCCTTGCTATGGAAACCTTTGATGACATTAAAACCTTCTTCTTAGAATTCATTGCTGAATTTTCTAAGAGAGGGATTAAACATGACATTTCCACTCTCATACACACATTCAAACAAAATCCTAAGGAATCAGTCAGGTAAGCTGCTAGAAGGTTCAAACAATACCTAGACAGATGTACCCCTCAAGAAAAACCTTCTATGCAAAAGAGGATATCATTGTTCACTGAAGGCTTACACAATGCACAATTAAGAACTCTAGTTTATTGTAGAAGGTGCACAAATTTGGATGAGTGCATAAGGGAAGCCATAGACATTGATGATAACAGAGGAGAGGACCTGGTGGAAGGAGAGGAACCATCAACATCCTCATCTAAGATAGCACACACTGAAGAACTAGCTCAAGCAATAACAAAACATTTGGGCATGGGAATTCAACAAACTAATATACAAAGAAACCAAAACCCGAGATGTAATAACTTTGGGGAAAATCATCACACCAATCTCTGCACCAAACCAAGGAGACACTTTTAGGGGGAAAAGAGAGTTATCCAGTTCTACCCACAAGAGAGACAATGGAGCAATGGTGTTGGGAAAACACACCCACCATTGGGGAGGGCAAGGGCATTCCAAGGTCAATATCCCATAAGAGACATGGCCAATCAAGAAAGTCCACAACCAGTTTTAGGTCAACAACCACCTTTACCTACCAATGTAGTGCTTGTCAAATATATGCATTTGGAAGAAAATTTGGAAAGGGCAATAAGACCCTCAACTGTTGGAGTTAGACCTTTGCGGAAGCACGCGAACAACACAAGGAAGAAGAAGAAGCTTGCAGCACAACACACAATACTGAATGTATTACTAGAGAATGTACAAAGATAAGTAGCCCATTTGGGCAATAGGCGTATATACAAGCTGGGAAAAAAAAACCTCCTAAATAGGGAAAAAAGTGCCTCGACCGTCCTAGTGTGTTCACACACATCACTACCTAAATATATCAACAAATCCCCCCTGGGAGTGATGCGGTGAACAAGGAGTTGGCACTCATGTATAAGGAAGTGCCAAGCTATGTGCAAATCACTCCACAAAAGGAAGTAAGCCCAAAGCTTTATGGAAAGCTTCAAACTTCTCCCTAGGTAGAGCCTTCGTGAAAAGGTCTGCAATGTTCTCTTGCGTGGGCACATATGCCAAGCTGATCTCCCCAACAGAGAACCTCTCCCTGACATAGTGATAATGCACCTCAATGTGGTTAGTGCAAGCATGGAACACAAGGTTCCTCGCAACTGCCAATGCGCTCTGACTGTCAGTGAAGATGGTGGTGGCAGAAGTCTGGCCAACACCCAAATCAGCCATAAGGCGTCTGAGCCACACACACTCAACAAACACTATGAAAGCTGCCCTATACTCAGCCTCACAACTAGAAGTGGCCACAGTAGGCTGCTTCTTGCTCAACCAAGATATACATGAGCTACCAAGCATGAAGCAAAAGCCACTAGTGGACACACGAATGTCATAGAAACCAACCCAATCAGAGTAAAAAAAAGCATGCAAATCTGGCGGTAGTGATCCCCCCTTGGGATAAAACAACCCAAGTAGCCGAGTACCACTCAAATAGTGAAAGATGCGCTTAACTGCCTGCCAATGCTTGACTCCTGGGCAATGCATAAACCTTCTCATCTGTGAGACAGCAAACTGAATATCTGACCGAGTAGTGCATAAGTAAATCAAGCATCCAACATCCTGCTCATAGAGAACAACATCAAATGCATCTCTAGCATCATGAAGACTCAAACATAAACCTGTCTCCAACAGCCTTCTGATAGAGAACAACATCAAATGCATCTCCAGCATCATGAAGACTCAAACATAAACCTGTCTCCATAGGAGTGGCAATAGGCTTACCGTCTTCAAGGCCAAAACGTTGCAATAATGTGTCAATATATTTCGTTTGACACAAAGCCATTCCCCCATCAACTTGCATAAACTGAATGCCCAAATAGTGATGCGAATGCCCCAAATCAGACATCTCAAATGAGGCATGCAAATCAGCCTTAAAATCAACAATATGCTTCTCAATAGGACCACTGAGCAGCATGTCATCAACATAGACAACAATGATCATAAGCACATCATTAGCACGCTTAACATATAAGATGCTTTCAGTTGGACTGTTCTCAAAACCATGCGCAATCAAATAGGCATGTATCTTTTCATACCAAGCACGTGGTGCTTGCTTTAAACCATATAATGCCTTCTTTAACCTGCACACCTGGTTTTCATGCCCTTTCTGCACAAAGCCACGGGGCTGAAAAACATACACTTCTTCATGCAAGTCACCATTCAGAAATGCTGTTTTAATGTCCAACTGATGTACATTCCAACCATGATGGGCTGCAAGTGCACAAATGCTCCGAACAGTAGTCATACGGCATGTAGGTGCAAAGGTCTCATCAAAATCAATGCCTCTTTCCTGCGCATAACCCTTTGCAACAAGCCTAGCCTTATACCTGTCAACTGTACCATCACATTTACACTTCAGCTTGTATACCCACTTAGTGCCAATGGCCTTCTTGCCAGGAGGAAAGTCACATAAAGACCAAGTACCATTCTTCATTATTGCATCATATTCAGATTGCATATCAACCATCCAATTTTCTGAATTTTGTGCTTCATCAGACGAAACAGGCTCATTCTCATCACAGAGAGTAGATGCAACCATAGCATACAAATTTGATGCAAAAGAGGCACTATGAGAGCCTGAATGAGTACGATATAACAGAGGTGCATCTAATTTGTTGTCACGCAAAGTCTGCACCAACCATTTTGGCATAGTTTTTGCTTGCTCAATATCAGCTCTCTCATCAACTAGTGCATCATGTAAATCTGCACCAGAAATGGAATGATCTGCATCATCACATGAAACCTGCAAAGGCTGAGAAGTTGCCTCATTGGGACCAGCATAGACTGTCCACCTGTAAAAAGAGGCAGCAAAGTATCATACATGTCTTTGGAGCTAGCAGATGTCTCCTTAGTACATGAAAGCAATGGCTGAATAACATCTTCCACAAAATCAACATCACGGCTAACCAAAATGCGTTTAGTCTGTGGATGATAGAGACGATTGCCTTTACTTTCAGAATTGTATCCAACAAAAATACATTTTACTGCTTTATCATCCAACTTTTTGCGATGTTGTTCAGGCATTAATGCATATGTCAAACAACCAAAAACACGCTGATGAGCAACAGATGGCTTGCGATCATGCCAAGCCTCATATGGAGTGATAGACTATAGCGCTTTAGTGGGACACCTATTCAGTACATATGCTGCACACATGACAACCGCAAGCCAAAAACTATGTGGTAAAGCCTGACTCTTGACCATACACCTCGCCATCTCCATAAGTGACCTGTTCTTTCGTTCAGCAACTCCATTGTGTTGAGGTGTATAACAATGTACACTGGTGTTTTATCCCACGTTCAGCCAGAAATGCATTAAAATTAGAAGACATATATTCCCCCCCTCGATTAGAACGAAGGATGCCCATTTTACATGCTGATAAATTTTCAGCCAAAACCAAAAACTGTTTGAAGCACATGAAGACTTCGGACTTTGCCTTCAATGGATATACCCATGCATACCTGGAAAAATCATTGATGAAGGTCACGAAGTAAAGATAATTCCCAAAAGAAGATGTCTGCATAGGACCACAGACATCACTATGTATAAGTTGCAATTTCTGAGTAGCCTGAGCCAAACCATCTTTTGGAAAGGACGAATGCTATTTTTTGCCCAAAATATAGCCTTCACAAACATGTTTTCTAGGTGTCTCAAGTTTGGGCAAAGAGGACACCATTTCAAATTTCTACAGGCGTAGCAAACTAGCAAAATTCAGATGACCAAAGCATGCATGCCAAAGCTTTGCATATGATATAGCCTGAGAATCATTTACTGCACATGCCAAATTATTTACAGATCTTTCATAGTCTATGAGCTTATACAGGCCACAACATAAAATGCCAGAAGCAATAATCACATCCCCATTTAATAGATCATGAACTATACACCTGTCATCAACAAATTTCACAACCAAACCAATCTTGGCTAATGCAGAAACTGATAACAGGTTCTTCTTGATCCCTGACACAAATAAAGCATCTGACAAAGTGAAAGAACCACCATCAGCAGAAGTCAAAATGATCTTACCAACTCCCATAACAGGATAAGAGGAGTTGTTGGTGCATGTAACAATATTCCTTGTAGGGTCAGGCTCGAGTGAAGAGAAGAAACTGTGCTGCGAGGTAATATGTTTGGTCGCCCCACTGTCAAAAAACCAAATATCTGAGTCTACTACAGACATGCACTGCTCATGAGAAGATGGGTCAAAACTGCAGACAGTAGTAAACGCCCATTCTTCTTCCTGCACAAGATTAGCAGACTCTATTTTTGGTGTAGAGGCCTCTGCAACAACCATTCCAACCTCTTTCTTCTTTGCCCCTTTAGCACCCAGTTTTGGACAGTTCTTTATGATATGATCATTCCCTTTACAATACTTACAAAACAATTTCTGCTTTTTTGATTTCTTCTCATCTTTATCTTCCTTCTTTGAATATGCAGAATTAGCAAACTTCTGCTTACTAATTGAAGAGCTCCATTTTCCTTTGCCCTTCTGACTAGCCAGGAAAGCTTGATCTGTATCTCACATAATGGACCTGTTCTGCCTAAATTGATCTTCCTACAACAGAACAGAGAGTAACTCCTCAAATGATAAGGCATTTGGATTGCCATTCATCATCAACCGAAGAGTAGAAGCAAAACTCTGATATGAATCAGGAAGACCATTCAGAATGGTCTGCACAAGTGAGCTATCTGGTATAACCTCATCAGTAGAAATCAACTGATCCTTCAAGTCTTTAATATTCGTTAGGAAACTGTCCATAGAATCACCTTCATTCATGTGCTCACTCTCCAACTGTTTTCGTAGGTAAGCAACACGAGCCTCATTCCTAGCTTGCTATAATGTGGTAAGTGTATCCCAAGCATCCTTAACTGTTCCGCAAGAGCGAATGTGAGGAATAATGGCACGTTTGACAGACAAAGCTATCAATGCATGTGCCTGGGCATCTCTGCCATCCCAACGAATGTGCTCTGCAGTAGGTGCAGTAGAAACCGGAGTAGGAATAGGAATATGCAAAATGTCATCATCTTTGACACCTTCTACATCAGCTTCAATACCTGTAGTTGTAACAGTTGCAAGTGTGATAGGACGTTTTTTGACACCCTGTACAATGTTCCACAGTCCTTTTGCAACCAACACATGTCGCATCATATAAGCCCATAACGTGTAGTTGGTACCATCCAACTTATCCTCAACAACCAACATACGGAATACATCACTACTTTCAGCCATGGCCGGTGACTAAAATACCTTGATGCAGAAAATTGATTGTATCTCAAAATGTTCAACAGAAATGCCTAGACGAATTCTGCTAGACCTCTAGCAGACTTCGAGATGCTTATACTAGTGAACAGAAATTGGTATATACCTTTGGCACAAAAAGATGAAATAGCCTGCACAAGCACTGTGATAGTGCGTTTGGAGGTTGAAACGAGCTCAGATCGCGATTTCGGCACCACATAGCAAAGTTGTTTTGATCTCGGAAACACGCTGAGTATGCTCACCAAAATTCGTGCGATTCTGAGACTGCAAACAGAGGAGTGTCGACGGCACCCTAGATGAAGCGACGACCTGCTCTAATACTAATTGTTGGAGTTAGACATCTGCGAAAGCACGCGAACAACACAAGGAAGAAGAAGAAGCTTCGAGCACAACACACAATACTGAATGTATTACTAGAGAATGTACAAAGATAAGTAGCCCATTAGGGCAATAGGCGTATATACAAGGGGGGGGGAAACCTCCTAAAGAGGGAAAAAAGTGCCCCGATGGTCCTAGTGTGTTCACACACATCACTACCTAAATATATCAACATCATCACCAATGTATTATGAGGATTCTGAAGATAGAGTCTCTATGTCATACACATAGGAATGCCAGGAAGAAGAGAGGTGGGCCAACAAAGAAAATCAATGCTTTGCTTACCAGAACAGTAAAGGAAATTATGAGTTAGACCCTGCAACTTTCATGTTTGTAGCAAATAAGTTCATGCACCAACAAAGAATGTTGAGTAACCAAAACCCTAGAAACTTCGAGAGGGGAACTTGCTATAGGTATGGGGGAGATCACTTTATAAGAGATTTTCCTCAACCTCCTATACTGAAAGTGGAAGTGTATTGCAAAGATTGTGGCAAAGATCATCTCATAAAGGATTGTCCAAGTAACCCTAAGAAACCTATCATAAATATAGCCCCATTGAAAGCTGTGATTGTGGTGGAACCAAACATCCAAACTAATGATGAGTCTGTCCTACCAAGTGATGAGGAGATAGAAGAGAGAGTACAAGTTCAAGCAATAACTATGCCTGGGGCCAAAAGAAACCCTGAGAGGACTGTGGTGGAAGAAAGTTTCAAAGAAAGGATGGATAAAAGAAAGAAGAACTCTTGGAAGAAAAGGAAGGAAAGAGCTAAAGCACGAGAGCAAAAACAAGTTCCAAAGGAGATTAAGAAGAAAGAAAAGGAGGGATAAGTCTTGGAAGAACCTTTGTCCAAGCAAATGAGGACTTTGCTGAAACAATACCAGGGAGCCCTCAAAGAAATTCCACAACAACAACAACAAGAGGAAGGATACCCGATACTAGAGGGAGAAAAGAGAAGATTTGCTTTGTGCAAACAATTAATAGAAACCGCTTAGCAATAATTGGAAAAAGATCAGGTCTTAAAAGAAACCAGAATGACAGATGAACAATTAAAAAAATGTATGGATCAAGTTTTTTGGAATGAGTTGAGAGAACAAAAGATCAGAGAATACAAAGAGGAGAAGTCTCCTCTAGGGGAGGTGGGAGATGAAATGCTACAGGAAGAAGAGGAAAAAAGTGTGAAGTGTACAAGCCTGAGGTTACATGGACAAAATTCTAGAAGGAAAGATCCTGAAGGTCAAGATGTAGAGGTGACTTGCAAAATAACATGGGATCAATTGGTAAAACAAAACCCTAATTTGGAAAGAGCTTGCTGGAACCCAGAAAAGAATGACCGAAACTCAAAAGAGGATGAAAAAATAATGCAAGAACCATTGGACAAAATAGGGGGATATTGTGAGGGGGAAGAAGGGAATTCCACTATCATGGTACATTACCAAGGTCACAAGGTGCAAGCCATTTTGGACAGTGGATCTGGAGTGGCCATTGTGACCAAGGAAATATGGGAGAAACTTCAGTTAGCTGATGGTCATTTAGAACAACCCATTGGATTGCTAGAACAAGTGGAGTTGAAGACATGTGGAATCGAATTTCAACACACCCTTGCTGTGGTAGATTTTCTTGAATTGACCACATATGATGTCATATTAGGACGACCATTTCTTAGAAAACTCAGAGTGGTGGAAGATTGGGGAACTGACCATATCTACTTGCAACAAGAAAATAATGTAACCAAGGTGAACTTAAAGAATGGCACTTATGACATCTCTGCTAGAGATTGGAAAAAAGTGCATCCCCAAAAAAACACCTCAACGGATTCTAGTTCATTAGGAGAGGGGGAGTCGGAAGAGTCTGCCTAGATATGGATGTGTAAGCCAAAGAAAGGAGGGATGTACAAACTGAATAAAGAAGAATGCATACTAGAGAGAAGCATTGAGGACTCTAGTTACATCCCAAAGTGGTTTGAGGAGGAGGATTTTGAGCCTTGTGGGTGGAATCAGCTTTTTTCAACCTTAGAAGTAGCGGTCTATGAACAAAGCCTTTCCCAGATCTACGATTCAGAAGGATCTGACTTAATACCATTCAACATGGTTTGGGCAGTATCAGATGCAAGAACTTGCAATAACAGGGGTACCTCTGGTGCACTTGAGGAGAAAAAAACAAATGAAGGACAAGTAGATACCCAAATAGATGTCCCAGAACATTTCAGGAGATATGAAGTGGAAAAAAGAAAACTTATATTCCAAAAACCACAAAGGAAAGAGAGGAAAGGTCAAGCTTATGACAACAAGGAACAAGTAAAACAAGTAATAATCACCGTGGAAGAGTAGGAAGAGAGAAAGATAGTCATCGCCAATGATATTCAACCAGAAGAGGAAGAACACCTGATAGCTTTAGTCAGGGAGTTTAGGGGAGTGTTTGCATGGAGCTACAAGGATCTCAAGGAAGTTGACCCAAACATCTGTGTACATAGGATGCCCATTGCCCCAGATTCAAAACCCTCCAAGAAAAGACACTACACGTAGAATGATGTTTATGCTGCCAAAATCAAAGAAGAAATTGATGAGCTTCTATCAGTAGGGTTCATCTATGAGATAGAACACACTGAGTGGATATCTCCTATAGTGGTTTTCCCTAAGAAAAATGGCAAACTTAGGGTTTGTATAAATCTCAAAAAGATCAATGCTGCCACTATTAGAGATAATTATCCATTGCAAATTACTGACCACTTATTGGATACAATAGCTAGAAAAGAGGTGTATAGTTTTCTCGATGGTTTCTCAGGATATAATCAAGTGGAGATAGCCCCAGAAGACCAACACAAAACTACTTTTGCCACTGAATGGGGAGTGTTCGCATTTAGGGTCATGCCATTTGGTTTGACAAATGCACCAACTACTTTCGAAAGGCTAATGTGTCATGTATTTAGAGACCTTTTGAGGAAAATTATGGAAGCTTATGTGGATGATTCGTGTGCTTTTTCTTATAAAAGATATGCTCACCTTGGGGGTGTAGACTTTATAGAGTTTGCCTAAACCCTGAAAAGTGTATCTTCTTTGTTAGGCAAGGAAAGATACTTGGCCATATTGTTTCTAAGAATGGTATCTCCACTGATGAGGAAAAGACTAGAATAATACAGGACATGCCTAGACCCACAACTGTGAAGGAATTGCAAGCCTTCACGGGGCATTGTGGGTACTACAGAAGGTTTTTCCACAAGTATGCATTGATAACCAAATTTGAGTGGACAGAAGAATGTGAAGAAGCGTTTAACAAACTGAAGCATTTGTTGATTTCAGCACCCATCTTGAAACCTCCCAAATGGGAGAAGATTTTCCATGTCCATGTGGATGCTTCAAATTTTGCATTGGGATGCACATTAGCACAACCAGTTGAGGATTCCAAGCTAGAATTCCCCATTGCCTATGCAAGTAGACAACTGAACCAAGCAGAGACAAACTACACCACAACAGAGAGAGAGGGGTTAGGCATGGTATATGCAATCAAGAAGTTTTGGCATTACCTCCTTGCCAACAAAATTAAGTTCTTTATAGAGCATCAAGCTCTCTTGTATCTAGTGAATAAGCCGTGCAATGCGGGGAGAATTTTCAGGTGGTATTTGTTGTTGATGGAGTTTGATTTTGAAATTGTGGTGAAGCAAGGAAAGATGCACATCAGGGCAGATCATTTGTCTAGGTTATGCAATGGAGAAGATTCCAAAGGTGTAGATGATGAACTTCGTGACACATATCTAATCAAGGTGGAAGCCATGCCTACATGGGCAGAAAATCTGGTTCCATTACTAAGCTTTGGCCCTCAATTCTCCAAGACCGACATAAGCCAAGCTCTAGGCCAAACCAAAATATACATCTTGCTATCAGGATATCTTTACTACATCCATCATTCGGACATAGCTGTTGGAGATAGATGTCTGCGGAAGCACGCGAACAGCACAAGGAAGAAGAAGAAGCTTGGAGCACAAACACACAATAGTGAGTGTATTACTAGAGAATGTACAAAGATAAGTAGCCCATTAGGGCAATAGGCGTATATACAAGCCGGGGGAAAAAAACCTCCTAAAGAGGGAAAAAAGTGCCCTGACGGTCCTAGTGTGTTCACACACATCACTACCTAAATATATCAACAAATCCCCCCTGGGAGTGATGCGGTGAACAAGGAGCTGGCACTCATGTATAAGGAAGTGCCAAGCTATGTGGAAATCAGTCCACAAAAGGAAGTAAGCCCAAAGCTTTGCGGAAAGCTTCAAACTTCTCCCTAGGCAGAGCCTTCGTGAAAAGGTCTGCAATGTTCTGCGTGGGCACATATGCCAAGCTGATCTCCCCAGCAGAGAACCTCTCCCTAACATAGTGATAATGCACCTCAATGTGCTTAGTGCGAGCATGGAACACAGGGTTCCTCGCAACTGCCAATGCGCTCTGACTGTCAGTGAAGATGGTGGTGGCAGAAGACTGGCCAACACCCAAATCAGCCATAAGGCGTCTGAGCCACACACACTCAACAGTCGCTGTGAAAGCTGCCCTATACTCAGCCTCACAACTGGAAGTGGCCACAGTAGGCTGCTTCTTGCTCAACCAAGATATACATGAGCTACCAAGCATGAAGCAAAAACCACTGGTGGACACACGAGTGTCATAGCAACCAGCCCAATCTGAGTCAGAAAAAGCATGCGAATCTGGCGGTAGTGATCCCCCCTTGGGATAAAACAACCCAAGTAGTCGAGTACCACTCAAGTAGCGAAAGATGCGCTTAAGCGCCTTCCAATGCGTGACTCCTGGGCAATGCATAAACCTGCTCATCTGTGAGACAACAAACTGAATATCTGGCCGAGTAATGCATAAGTAAATCAAGCATCCAACAGCTTGCTGATAGAGAACAGCATCAAATGCATCTCCAACATCATGAAGACTCAATCGTAAACCTGTCTCCATAGGAGTGGCAATAGGCTTACAGTCTTCAAGGCCAAAACGCTGCAATAATGTGTCAATATATTTCGTTTGACACAAAGCCATTCCACCATCAACTTGCATAAACTGAATGCCCAAATAGTGATGCAAATGCCCCAAATCAGACATCTCAAATGAGGCATGCAAATGAGCCTTAAAATCAGCAATATGCGTCTCAATAGGACCAGTGAGCAACATGTCATCAACATAGACAACAATGATCAGAAGCACATCATTAGCACGCTTAACATATAAGGTGCTTTCAGTTGGACTGTTCTCAAAACCATGTGCAATCAGATAGGCATGTATCTTCTCATACCAAGCACGTGGTGCCTGCTTTAAACCATATAACGCCTTCTTTAACCTGCACACCTGGTTTTCATGCCCTTTCTACACAAAGCCACGAGGCTGAAAAACATACACTTCTTCATGCAAGTCACCATTCATAAATGCTGTTTTAATGTCCAACTGATGTACATTCCAACCATGATGGGCTACAAGTGCACAAATGCTCCGAACAGTAGTCATACGTCATGTAGGTGCAAAGGTCTCATCAAAATCAATGCCTCTTTCCTGCGCATAACCCTTTGCAACAAGCCTAGCCTTATACCTGTCAACTGTACCATCAGGTTTACATTTCAACTTGTATACCCACTTAGTGCCAATGGCCTTCTTGCTAGGAGGCAAGTCACATAAAGACCATGTACCATTCTTCATTATAGCATCATATTCAGATTGCATAGCAGCCATCCAATTTTCTGAATTCTGTGCTTCATCAAAAGAAACAGGCTCATTCTCATCACAGAGGCTAGACGCAGCGATAGCATAGCCATCTGATGCAAAGGAGGCACAATGAGAGCCTGAACGAGTTTGATATGACAAAGATGCATCTAATTTGCCGTCAGGCAAATTTTGCACCAACCATTTTGGCATAGTTTTTGCCTGATCAATATCAGCTCTCTCATCAACAAGTGCATCATGTAAATCTGCATCAGAAATGGAATGATCTGCATCATCATATGAAGCCTGCAAAGGCTGAGAAGTTGCCTCATTAGGACCAGCACTAGACTGTCCACCTGTAAAAAGAGGCATCAAAGTATCATACATGTCTTTAGAGCTAACAGATGTCTCCTTAGTACATGAAAGCAATGGTTGAATAACATCTTCCACAAAGACAATATCACGGCTAACCAGAATGCGTTTAGTTTGTGGATGATACAGACGATAGCCTTTACTTTCAGAACTGTACCAAAAAAAAATACATTTTAATGCCTTATCATCCAATTTTCTGCGATGTTGTTCAGGCACTAGTGCATATGCCAAATAACCAAAAACCCGGAGATGAGCAACAGATGGCTTGCGATCATGGCAAGCCTCATATGGAGTGATAGACTGTAGCGCT
Source organism: Ceratopteris richardii (assembly GCA_020310875.1). Lineage (NCBI taxonomy): Eukaryota > Viridiplantae > Streptophyta > Polypodiopsida > Polypodiales > Pteridaceae > Ceratopteris > Ceratopteris richardii. The sequence continues at coordinate 87,098,560 of CM035433.1, read as the reverse complement.
TTAGTGGGACACCTGTTAAGTACATATGCTGCACACATGACAGCCTCAAGCCAGAAACTATGTGGTAAAGCCTGACTCTTGACCATACACCTCGCCATCTCCATGAGTGACATGTTCTTCCGTTCAGCAACTCCATTCTGTTGAGGTGTATACAGACTGTACACTGGTGTTTTATCCCACGTTCAACCAGAAATGCATTAAAATCAGAAGACATATATTCCCCCCCTCGATCAGAATGGAGGGTGCCCATTTTACATGCTGATAGATTTTGAGCCAAAACCAAAAATCGTTTGAAGCACAAAAACACTTCGGACTTTGCCTTCAATGGATATACCCATGCATGCCTGGAAAAATCATCAATGAAAGTCACGAAGTAAAGGTAATTTCCAAAAGAGGGTGTCTGCATAGGACCACAAACATCACTGTGTACAAGCTGCAATTTCTGCGTAGCCCGAACTGAACCATCTTTTGGAAAGGATGAACGCTGCATTTTGCCCAAAATACAGCCTTCACAAACATGTTTTCTAGGTGCCTCAAGTTTGTGCAAAGAGGACACCCTTTCATATTTCTGCAGGCGTAGCAAACTAGCAAAATTCAGATGACCAAAGCGTGGATGCCAAAGCTTTGCATCTGACATAGCCTAAGAATCATGAACTGCACATGCCGAATCATTCATAGATCTTTCATAGTCTATGAGCTTATACAGCCCACGACATAAAATGCCAGAAGCAATAATAACATCGCCATTTGATAGATCATGAGCTGTACATCTGTCATCAACAAATTTCACAACCAAGCCAATCTTGGCTAATGCAGAAACTGATAACAGATTCTTCTTGATCCCTGGCACAAATAAAGCATGTGACAAGGTGAAAGAACTACCATCAGCAGTAGTCAGAATGATCTTACCAACTCCCATAACAAGATAAGAGGAGTTGTTGGCGCATGTGACAGTATTCCCTGTAGGGGTAGGCTGCAGTGAATAGAAGAAACTGCGCTGCGAGGTAATATGTTTGGTCGCCCCACTGTCAAAAGACCAAATATCTGAGTCTACTGTAGACATGCACTGCTCATGAGAAGATGGGTCAAAACTGCAGACAGTAGTAAACGCCCATTCTTCTTCCTGCACAAGATTAGCAGACTCCATTTTTGGTGTAGAGGCCTCTGCAACTACCATTCCAACCTCTTTCTTCTTTGCCCCTTTAGCACCCAGTTTTGGAGAGTTCTTTATGATATGATCATTCCCTTTACAATACTTACAAAACAATTTTTGCTTTTTTTATTTCTTCTCATCTTTATCTTCCTTCTTCGAATATGCAGAATTAGCAAACTTTTGCTTACTAATTGAAGAGCTCCATTTTCCTTTTCCCTTCTGACTAGCCAGGAAAGCTTGATCTGCAACACGCATAATGGACCTGTTCTGCCTGGACTGATCTTCCTGCAACAGAACAGAGACTAACTCCTCAAATGATAAGGCATTCGGATTGCCTTTCATCATCAACCGAAGAGTAGAAGCAAAACTCTGATATGAATCAGGAAGACCATTCAGAACGGTCTGCACAAGTGAGATATCTGGTATAACCTCATCAGCAGAAATCAACTGTTCCTTCAAATCTTTGATCTTTGTTAGGAAACTATCCATAGAATCACCTTCATTCATGTGCTCACTCTCCAACTGTTTTCGAAGGTAAGCAACACGAGCCTCATTCCTAGCTTGGTACAATGTGGTTAGTGTATCCCAAGCATCCCTAGTTGTTCTGCAAGAGCGAATATGAGGAATAATGGCATGTTTGATAGACAAAGCTATCAATGCATGTGCTTGAGCATCTCTTCCATCCCAATGAATTTGCTCTGCAGTAGGTGCAACAGAAACAGCAGCCCGAACAGGAATCTACGGAATATCATCTTCGACACCATCTTCATCAGCTCCAACACCTGTATTTGCAGTACCTGTAGTTGCAGGTGTAATAGGACGTCTTTCAACACCCTGCACAATGTTCCAGAGTCCTTTTGCAACCAATACATGTCGCATCATATAAGCCCATAATGGGTAGTTGGTACCATCCAACTTATCCTCAACAGCCAACATACGGAATACATCACTGCTTTCATCCATGGCCGGTGACTAAAATACCTTGATGCAGAAAATTGACTGTATCTCAAAAAGTTGAACAGAACTGCCCAAACGAGTTCTGCTAGACCTGTAGCAGACTTCGAGACGCTTAAACTGGCGAACAGAAACTGGTATATACCTTTGGCACAAAAAGACGAAATAGCCTACACAAGCGCTGTGATAGTGCGTTCGGAGGTCGAAACGAGCTCAGATCACGATTTCGGCACACACAGCGAAGCTTTTTTGATCTCGGAAACACGCTGAGTATGCTCACCAAAATTTGTGCGATTCTGAGACTGCAAACGGAGGAGTGTCGACGGGGCCCTAGATGAAGCGACGACCTGCTCTGATACCAATTGTTGGAGATAGATGTCTGTGGAAGCACGCGAACAACACAAGGAAGAAGAAGAAGCTTGGAGCACAAACACACAATAGTGAGTGTATTACTAGAGAATGTACAAAGATAAGTAGCCCATTAGGGCAATAGGCGTATATACAAGCCGGGGGAAAAAAACCTCCTAAAGAGGGAAAAAAGTGCCCCCGCGGTCCTAGTGTGTTCACACACATCACTACCTAAATATATCAACAATAGCTTTAAGCTACATCCTGGAAGAGGAACAAAGGAATTACCTAGAAAGGGCAAAGAACCCACATATCTTAGTCCATGCCTCTAAAGCCCAAACCCTAATAAATCTTCATAGATTAGGGCTACATTGGCTAGAACAAAAGAGCATGCATTACTTTGTCAAATAGTGTAAAGCTTGTCAAGAAGGAGAAGTAGTGGAAAAGACAACCATGTTCTAGATAAACAAAAATCCAGTTTGGGGAGAAGAAATCATCAAACAATTGAAAACACAAGACCATAAAGAGAAACAGACTTTTCACGAGAAAGTAATGAATGTGGAATGCACAGACTATTCATTGATAGGAGAACGATTGTATAAGAGGGGTAGAGATGGATATTTAAGAGTGTGTGTCCCTGAAGAGGAATATGTAAGAATGTTACAATTGGCACGTGTACGAACTGCATTAAGACATTTTTCAGCAAAGAGAACTACAACATTAATTATTTATGCAGGCTTTTGGTGGCCAACACTACATAAAGATGTGAAGATATTTGTGGAGAGATGTGACATGTGCCAAAGAACAAAGAATCCCATAAGAAAGTACGATATGCCACTAAGACCGATAATGAGTTTTAGAGCTTTTTCCAAGTGGGGCATAGATTTCATTGGACCTATTTCACCACCCTCTAGAACCACACATGCAGAATACATCGTAGTAGCAACCGACTACTTAACTAAGTGGGCGGAGGCTAAAGCCACACAAAAAAATGATGCTCAAACAACAGCTAGATTCCTGTTTGAAAACATCTTTGTGAGGTTCGAACTGCCATTAGAAATCATAAGTGATAGAGGAACATATTCTGTAGGAGGTTTTAGTGGTGCATAGACTCTCATCACCCTATCATCCTATGTAGCAGAAAGCACTTATAAGATTTTGTGTGGAATATTGCAAAAAATAGTCAACAATAGGAGGTCAGATTGGGATAAGCAATTACATCATGCTCTGTGGGCTTATAGAGTGGCTTATAAAATCTGTATTGGAACTACACCCTTCAATTTGGTATATGGGCAAAAAGCTATCTTACCCATGGAATTCTTAATCCCAACACTAAAAGTGGCAAAGACACTAGATTGGACTAAACATGAGCTGGTGAATAGAATCTCGGAACTAGAAAAGCTAGGATCCACCAAGTTACAAGCCATCAACTCACTATATGCCAATAAAAGAAGACAGAAGGTGTACTTTGACGTGCATGGCAAAGAAAAAGATTTGAAGGTAGGAGATTTGGTTATAGCATTCACCATCAAGGAAATGGGCAAGAAAATACACAAGAGAGGACACGGACTATACATCCTCCACAGGATTAGTAACAGTGGGGCTATGCAACTAGCCATCCCAGAAGGCCAAGTCATGCCCAACTACATAAGCAGATGTAGGGTTAAGAAATACCTCAAACCCCTTACAGACCAGCAATGGTAGAGATTACACATAGGTCAATTTAGGTAAAAAGAGCTAGAGAGAATCAAGGAAGAGGCTCAACAAGAAGCGACGGAGAGAATCCGAAAGATTAAGGCAAAGATGCAGCAAACATAACCATGTTCTTCCATTAATGACTTTTTTTTTGTATATAGTTTACAAACTATTGCCTGATGTATCACCTTTTTTTTGGTGGCTTTCCTCTCATGTTTTTGTTTTTTTTTTTATTTTCTTTCTTTTCATCTGCACAGTTTGCATAGCTATATGTGTATATGCCCCATCAACCAAAGAAGATTTCAAGCTCATTCAAATAAACAAGTAAAAGCTTCACAGATCATACACTAAACAACACATATATACATGTAATAAAGGCTATTGAGCACGGAAAGGCCATTCTTTGCACAAAAATAAAACGTCTAGCACAAACACTGTAATAAACCTCCAACCTTCTTTCTCAATATTACAGTGAATTAAAAGAGGGAGGCAGGGTTGGACAACATAAAAGCAAAGGAAGAGAAAGAAAAGTGAAGCCAGAAATAAGAGTTTGATGCAAGGAGGATATAAGACACAAGACACGTACTTCATGGCTTACAATAGGAATAGGAATCCTGAATTTGTTATTTTTTTGTAAGACTCCTAACTTGAAGCTTCTTTAATTCTAGAAATAGCAAGCCTTCACGATGTGGGAACTGGGAGTCTATGTGATGAATAAGTGGGTAGTCTAAAATCATGGGATTCATACTAAATTCATTCAATCTTTCATTCTTTTATGCGATGTTTTTCTTGGGTCTTGATATAGAAAAAAAGAAGAGGATATTTTTCAGTAATGACTCCAAAAAGAATGAGAAGCATCTAATCAAACTCAGGATGTTGACTTTGATAGATGGATGAACAAATGCTTAAATATGTGTCCATAGCTCAATCTAAGGGGCATTGGTTCCTTGATGCATGGGAAACAGATGAGGAGGCTAAGCAAAACTTGATGAGAATGGCCAGATATGTGTACATGCTTAAATTTGGAGGAGCTAAATTCAATGTAGTTACCCTAGACATAACAAAGCTACACATACATGAGGACATAAAGGAGATTTGGAGAGAAGTAGGAATCCAAGGATTTTTAGATTTGGACCTCATCATGGTAGACATTCCTAGATGTATTTTAGCTATGGAGAGGCATACATGGAAAGAAAGTGAACCTCAAGAATACTTGATATGTCAGGTGCCTGATTTCACAGGGGAATTCAAGACCATCAGAATTGATCAAGCTTTGGTAAGAGAAACCTTAAAGTTTGAGGAAGGGAAGACATATAATTTGAACGATATTAGGAAATGAATGGATCGATACAAGGAAATCAAGAAATTCCCAGACTTTGACTCAGAGGTATTAAACATGGCAGTAAGACTATTCCATCAACATTTATGTTCGATACAAATGACACGGTATACCATGCCTCACAAGGCTGTGACTTTAGCTTTTATGAAGAGAGGTAGTTCTGAAAGAATGGATTTGTTAGGATATGTATTGAATGTAAAGAGTGGAGGAAGAGGTCCAATGGGTGCAGCCAAAGCAAGAGGGAATAGAATATCAGAATCTAGTATTACAAGAGTATTCGACTCAAGGGCAAGAGAAGGAGGAAAACAAGGATCTATGGGAAATCATATCCATGTTCGAGCAACAGACTGATCTATTCTCTGAAGGAGCAAAATGGGCATTACAAGCATGTCTCAAGATGGAAGAAGAAAGAAGACAATTGGTGGAGACTTGGGCAATAAAAAGATTTGGACAACCAAGTGCTCCAAGAAGAAATCATAAAGGTAACGGAAGAGGTCATAGGAGCAGAGCACCAGAAGACAAAGGTAGATGAAGCACATCAGGAAAGGGAAAGTCAATTCAATGAAATTATAAAGAATAAAGATAGAGAGATTGGACACGGAAGGAATGCCTTGAAGCTAGTCAAAGACGAACTAGAAGAATACAAACCATACCTACAAAGCACAAGAGAAAGAGCAATGTATGCAAGAATTGGAGAGTAACACCAGAGAACAGAAGCATTGGGAACTAAAATACATGAAAAGCCAAGAGGCCGCTCAGGTAAAAGTCCAAAAAATTCAAGAGATCTCAAAAGAACTTAAGCAGAAAGAGCCCCAATACACTAGAAAAGATAAAGAAATAGAAAATCAAAGGAAGAAATATTCAGTTCTATACTCATCATTTAAGAAAATCAAGGAGCAAGATGATGAGCTACTGTCGATTCTGGACCCGAAGAATAGTGCTACTTTCCAGAGCAATCAGGAGACCGACAGGCTGGCAGATTTGGAGAAAGAACTAGTAGAAGCCAGAAGGGAAGCTTCCCAACTAAAAACAACACTAGAGGAGAAGTGAAAGGTAGAAGAAAAGATGACGCTCTTATGTGAAGCTTCACATGAAATGTCTATTTGTCTTAGAGCAGCCAAGGTTCAGATTCAACTTACCATGGAGGAATGCTGACAGGAGACGGAAAAGGAAATAAGAGAACTTATTTCATGGGAAACAAAAATCTCTGAAGTGCAAGCTCAAATCCGAGAAGAGGCTCTGGAGAAAGAGCAAGAAGGGGGAAGTCCCATACAAGAAGCAGAAATGGATGCAGGAGACTCACAAGCAACGAATGACAAAACTGATGATTTAGATCATGAGGGACCACTACCACCCTGTACATTAATCAATGATAGAAATAGTAGAATCAAATACCTACAACAGTTGTATAACAGATACGAAGCTAAGTTAGTTAGATTCCTATTACAGAAGCTAAAGAAACCTCTATGGACACTATCCAATTTTGACATCTTGGACATGCCTTTAGTGTATATTCTCGAATCAATAAAGGAATATTAGACATGCATTTTGAAGAAGAAGCTTGACCAATTTTTGGAGTACTCGGAAAGCCAGTTTGTTCTAACAAAAGAATTCTTTCATAAAGTCAACCCACGATGGCACCGAGAATTTTTAAATAAGCAAAAAGAATGTCGGCATCTATGGACAAACACTCCAATCAGTTTAAGACTCAACCCAACTTATTGTGCATGCGCATGCTAGAGGGATTGGCTGACATTTTGGGAACGCTGGAGGAGTGGATAGATACCCAACACATGGCTGAATTTCGTTAAATTAACAGGACCTCCATGCGGTTGGCCAACCAAATCATACATGCTACAAGTCATAGATACCTTTTTGATGGATATGTGAGAAGTGCAAGACTACACAATCATTGTACAAACCCGTATATTAACAATGATAAAGACCTGTCTAGAAAGCTTTTCAGAGGTTAACATCAGAACCCTAAAGTTTTTGGGCTTCCATTCAGGAACCAATACTCTTCTTTTTTATCTCAGCGAGATGCTAGACAAACAATGCCTCATGGCATATTATGTGCGAGTAATGTTCATGCAAAGCATTTACTTACAAACCTTTGAAGATGCATTAACCACAGGATTTTTTGAGATAGACTCAGAAATTTTTGGAAGAATATCCTTGGGGCTAGAGGCACGCATTCTCACATATGAAGTTGCCTATGTAGAATATCAGAATCGAAACACAGTAGATGCACTAGTCAAGGCATTCAACTAGAGGAAAGCCTTAATAGAGTTAGTCAATAACATCAATACTGAAGAGAAGGATCAGCACAAGCACATCCAGGAATTGTACAAAGAGAGATAAAATAATAACAGTAGTAGGTATACACTAGAGTAAAGAAAACCACAGCCTTTGGGGATGTATATATCAGCAAATTTCTGATGAGGACATCAAAGGATCTAGGAGAGGGAGGAAATGTTGACAAGATGCTTCCAATACTATATGAGAGCTCCAAAACTTTGTAACACTTAGGAAGAGTCTTCCTCCAGTGACTCAGGAGTATCCAACCCCAAATAGACAAAAGAAATCCTTACTTATGTATAGAAAAGCACTCATTTAAGATTCACGACTCTCTCTAGGCAAAAAATCACGATTCTCTCACAAACAGTATAAAAGCCACAAATGTGAAGGATTTCAGGCCATTTGCACTTGTATCTTTTGTAGGAATGAGAAGAGGAACTCCATTGGATGTGATACCTATGTCATCTCTTATGTTTCATGTCTTCTTTATGCTTAATGGAAGTGTTGTTGTGTTGCTTGGTTGATTATGAATCTATGGATGTTAGTTCTACTTGATGGTGAAGTCCTAATAGTGGTATTCCTTGTTATATGCATCATCTATAACCCCAAACGTGAAGCTTTCCGAATACAAATTTCTTTCGTCTGCATATACACACTTATGTTACTGATTCCAAGTCCATATCTGAAATCTACATGGAAAATGGCATGGAAAATGCTTTTGAATCACTTGATTTGGTGCTTTTATGAGGGAGATATGACCCTTTGAAGTTTTCAGCTTACATGTTTGGAGAAAGTCGTGTTATTCAGAAAGTCGACTTTAATAGTTCCATTGTACTTTTTTATGATTACTTCTTGGGGATGTTCACACAAGTATGATTGCTTGCATTCTCTGAGCATGATTAATGTGTGGTTTGTGAAGCACTAGTCTCTAAGCACCAATCGGGTTGGCTTGTTCTTGGACCGACAAATTATAAAGGGAATCCCTTTTCCACTTCTTTGTCATCAAGTCCCTACTGTTGCAATGGGACAAAGACTTGTTGGAAGGTGTTGGTAAGGTTGTCAACATAGTTTTTAGTTGTTCATAAATTCTTCTTAAAACTTGTTCTCTTTTGATAGAGGTCGCCTCTGTTTTTTATTCCAATAAATTTTCATGAACTTTTTCATATACCTCGAGTTCTTCCCGAGTCCAGTCTGTCGCTTTGTCTGAGTAGCCATCAAGCATTTTTTGATACTGCTCTTCATACACTAATCTTTTATCTTCATGACCTTGTAAAAAATAAGTATATAGCTTTTGTTTCTCTGTCATTGGAGGGCATGGGGTTGGATCCAACTCTTTTTGGTCTTCCTGTGGAATTGTGCTCTTCCTTCTTTCTGATGTTCTTAGCTTTTTCACGACAAGCTCACTGACTCCCACTACTTCTTGTACCCTTTTCATGGAATTCTCGATTGTCTGCTGAGAGGTGGGCTTGGGTGTTTCCCCCTTCTCTTTTCTTCTCCCTCCTTTATTAGGGGATGTTACTTCTTGGTTGTTTGCCAATCCTTCAAATGCTCATGGAATAGTTTTACTGCCATGTTTAATACCTTTGAGTCAAAGTCTGGGAATTTCTTGATTTCCCTGTATCGATCCATTCCTTTCCTGATATCATTCAGATTATTTGTCTTCCCTTCCTCAAACTTTAAGGTTTCTCTTACCAAAGCTTGATCAATTCTGATGGTCGTCAATTCCCTTGCGAAATTAGGCACCTGACATGTCATGTATTCTTGAGGTTCACTTTCTTTCCATGTATGCCTCTCCATAGTCTCCATAGCTAAAATACATCTAGGAATTTCTACCATGATGAGGTCCAAATCTAAAAATCCCTAGATTCTTGCTTCTCTCCAAATCTCCTTTATTTCCTCATGTCTGTGTAGCTTTGTTATGTCTAGTGTAACTACATTGAATTTAGCTCCTCCAAATTTCAGCATGTAGACATATCTGGCCATTCTCATCAAGTTTTGCTTAGCCTCCTCATCTATTTCCACTACATCAAGGAACCAATGCCCCCTGATTGGGCTATGGACACATTTTTAAGCATCTGTTCAGCCATCTGTCAAAGTCAACATCTTGAGCTTGATTATATGATTCTCATTCTTTTCGGAGTCATTACTGAAAAATGTTCCCTTCGTTTTTTTCCGTATCAAGACTCAAGAAAAACATCGCGTAAAAGAATGAAAGATTGAATGAATATAGTATGAATCCCATGATTTTAGACTACCCACTTATTCATCACTTAAACTCCCACTCCCCACATCATGAAGGCTTGCTATTTCTAGAATTAAAGAAGCTTCAACTTAGGACTCTTAAAAAAAATTAAAACAAATTCATGATTCCTATTCCTATTGTAAGCCTCGAAGTGCGTGTCTTGTGGCTTATATTCTCCTTGCATCGAACTCCTATTTCTGGCTTCAATTTTCTTTCTCTTCCTTTGCTTTTATGTTGTCCAACCCTGCCTCCCTCTTTTAATTCTCTGTTATATTGAGAAAGAAGGTTGGAGGTTTCTTACAGTGTTTGTGGTAGACATGTTTTAGTTTCATGCAAAGAATGGCCTTTTCATGCTCAATAGCCTTTATTACATGTGCATGTGTGTTGTTTAGTGTATGATCTATGAAGCTTTTACTTATCAATTTGGATGAGCTTGAAAACTTCTTTGATTGTTGGAGCATATACTTATACAACTATGCAAAATGTGCAGATGAAAAGAAAGAATAATAAAAGACAAAAACATGAGAGGAAAAAAAGGTGATACATCAGGCAACAGTTCGTGAACTATATACAAACTAATGAAAGAACATGGTTATGTTTCCTGCATCTTTGCCTTAATCTTCTTGATTCTCTCTGTTGCTTATTGTTGAGCCTCTTCCTTGATTTTCTCTAGCTCTTTTTGCCTAAACTGACCTATGTGTAATCTCTGCCATTGCTGGTCTGTAAGGGGTTCCAGGTATTGTTGATATATTTAGGTAGTGATGTGTGTGAACACTCTAGGACTGCCGGGGCACTTTTTTCCCTCTTTAGGAGGTTTTTTTCCCCCGGCTTGTATATACGCCTATTGCCCTAATGGGCTACTTATCTTTGTACATTCTCGAGTAATACATTCAGTCGTGTGTGTTGTGCTCCAAGCTTCTTCTTCTTCCTTGTGCTGTTCGCGTGCTTCCGCAGACGTCTAACTCCAACAATTGGTATCAGAGCAGGCCGTTGCTTCTTCTAGGGCGCCGTCGACACTCCTCCGTTTGCAGTCTCAGATTCGCACAAAATTTGGTGAGCATACTCAGGGTGTTTTCGAGATCAAAACTGCTTCGCTTTGTGGTGCCGAAATCGCGATCTGAGCTCGTTTCGGCCTCCGAACGCACTATCGCAGTGCTTGTGCAGGCTATTTCGTCCTTTTGTGCCAAAGGTATATACCAGTTTCTGTTCGCCAGTTTAAGCGTCTCGAAGTCTGCTACAGGTCTAGCAGAACTCGTCTGGGCAGTTCTGTTCAACTTTTTGAGATACAGTCAATTTTCTGCATCAAGGTATTTTAGTCACCGGCCATGGCTGAAAGCAGTGATGTATTCCGTATGTTGGCTGTTGAGGATAAGTTGGATGGTACCAACTACCCATTATGGGCTTATATGATGCGACATGTACTGGTTGCAAAAGGATTGTGGAACATTGTGCAGGGTGTTGAAAGACGTCCTCTTACACCTGTAACGACAGGTACTGCAAATACAGGTGTTGGAGCTGATGAAGATGGTATCGAAGATGATATTCCGCAGATTCCTGTTCGTGCTGCTGTTTCTGTTGCACCTACTGCAGAGCAGATTCGTTGGGATGGCAGAGATGCCCAGGCACATGCATTGATAGCTTTGTCTGTCAAACGTGCCATTATTCCTCACATTCGCTCTTGCAGAACAGCAAAGGATGCTTGGGATACGCTTACCACTTTGTACCAGGCTAGGAATGAGGCTCGTGTTGCTTACCTCCGAAAACAGTTGGAGAGTGAGCACATGAATGAAGGTGATTCTATGGACAGTTTTCTTACAAAGATCAAAGACCTGAAGGAACAATTGATTTCTGCTGATGAAGTTATACCAGATAGCTCACTTGTGCAGACCGTTCTGAATGGTCTTCCTGATTCATATCAGAGTTTTGCCTCTACTCTTCGGTTGATGATGAAAGGCAATCCGAATGCCTTGTCATTTGAGGAATTAGTCTCTGTTCTGTTGCAGGAAGATCAGTCCAGGCAGAACAGGTCCATTATGCGTGTTGCAGATCAAGCTTTCCTGGCTAGTCAGAAGGGCAAAGGAAAATGGAGCTCTTCTACTAGTAAGCAGAAATCTGCAAATGCTGCACAATCGAAGAACCAGGATAAAGATGAGAAGAAATCAGAAAAGCAGAAATTGTTCTGCAAGTACTGTAAAGGAAATGATCATATTATAAAGAACTGTCCAAAACTGGCTGCTAAAGAGGCAAAGAAGAAAGAGGCTGGAATGGTTGTTGCAGAGGCCTCTACACCAAAAACAGAGTCTGCAAATCTTGTGCAGGAAGAAGAATGGGCGTTTACTACTGTCTGCAGTTTTGACCCATCTTCTCATGATCAGTGCATGTCTGCAGTAGACTCAGATGTTTGGTACTTTGACAGTGGGGCGACCAAACATATTACCTCGCAGCGCAGTTTCTTCTCTTCACTCGAGCCTGCCCCTACAGGGAATACTGTCACATGCGCCAATAACTCCTCTTATCCTGTTATGGGAGTTGGTAAGATCATTCTGACTACTGCTGATGGTAGTTCTTTCACTTTGTCAGATGCTTTATTTGTGCCAGGGATCAAAAAGAATCTGTTATCAGTTTCTGCATTAGCCAAGATTGGCTTGGTTGTGAAATTTGTTGATGACAGGTGTACAGTCCATGATCTCTCAAATGGCGATGTGATTATTGCTTCTGGCATTTTATGTCGTGGGCTGTATAAGCTCATAGACTATGAAAGATCTGTGAATGATTCGGCATGTGCAGTTCATGATTCTCAGGCTATGTCAGATGCAAAGCTTTGGCATGCACGCTTTGGTCATCTGAATTTTGCTAGTTTGTTACGCCTGCAGAAATCTGAAATGGTGTCCTCTTTGCCCAAACTTGAGGCACCTGGAAAACATGTTTGTGAAGGCTGTATTTTGGGCAAAATGCAGCGTTCTTCCTTTCCAAAAGATGGTTCAGTTTGGGCTATGCAGAAATTGCAGCTTGTACATAGTGATGTCTGTGGTCCTATGCAGACACCCTCTTTTGGAAATTACCTTTACTTCGTGACTTTCATTGATGATTTTTCCAGGCATGCATGGGTATATCCACTCAAAGCAAAGTCCGAAGTGTTCATGTGCTTCAAACAGTTTTTGGTTTTGGCTGAAAATCTGTCAGCATGTAAAATGGGCACCCTCCGTTCTGATCGAGGGGGGGAATATATGTCTTCAGATTTTAATGCATTTCTGGCTGAACGTGGGATAAAACACCAGTGTACAGTGCCGTATACACCTCAACAGAATGGAGTTGCTGAACGAAAGAACAGGTCACTCATGGAGATGGCGAGGTGCATGGTCAAAAGTCAGGCTTTACCACATAGTTTCTGGCTTGAGGCTGTCATGTGTGCAGCATATGTACTGAACAGGTGTCCCACCAAAGCGTTGCAGTCTATCACTCCATATGAGGCTTGGCATGACCGCAAGCCATCTGTTGCTCATCTGCGTGTTTTTGGTTGTTTGGCATATGCATTAGTGCCTGAACAACATCGCAGAAAATTGGATGATAAGGCAGTAAAATGTATTTTTGTTGGGTACAGTTCTGAAAGTAAAGGCTATCGTCTGTATCATCCACAGACTAAACGCATTCTGGTTAGCCGTGATGTTGTCTTTGTGGAAGATGCTATTCAGCCATTGCTTTCATGTACTAAGGAGACATCTGTTAGCTCCAAAGACATGTATGATACTTTGATGCCTCTTTTTACAGGTGGACAGGCTAACGCTGGTCCTAATGAGGCAACTTCTCAGCCTTTGCAGGTTTCATATGATGATGCAGATCATTCCATTTCTGATGCAGATTTACATGATGCACTTGTTGATGAGAGAGCTGATATTGAACAGGCAAAAACTATGCCAAAATGGCTGGTGCAGACTTTGCGTGACAGCAAATTAGATGCACCTTTGTCATATCGTACTCGTTCAGGCTTTCATAGTACCTCCTTTGCATCAGATTGCTATGCTATGGCTGCATCTAGTCTCTGTGATGAGAATGAGCCTGTTTCTTTTGATGAAGCACAAAATTCAGAAAATTGGATGGCTGCTATGCAATCTGAATATGATGCTATAATGAAGAATGGTACATGGTCTTTATGTGACTTGCCTCCTGGCAAGAAGGCCATTGGCACTAAGTGGGTATACAAGCTGAAGCGTAAACCTGATGGTACAGTTGACAGGTATAAGGCTAGGCTTGTTGCAAAGGGTTATGCGCAAGAAAGAGGCATTGATTTTGATGAGACCTTTGCACCTACATGCCGTATGACTACTGTTCGGAGCATTTGTGCACTTGCAGCCCATCATGGTTGGAATGTACATCAGTTGGACATTAAAACAACATTTCTGAATGGTGACTTGCATGAAGAAGTGTATGTTTTTCAGCCCCGTGGCTTTGTGCAGAAAGGGCATGAAAACCAGGTGTGCAGGTTAAAGAAGGCGTTATATGGTTTAAAGCAAGCACCACGTGCTTGGTATGAGAAAATACATGCCTATCTAATTGCACATGGTTTTGAGAACAGTCCAACTGAAAGCACCTTATATGTTAAGCGTGCTAATGATGTGCTTCTGATCATTGTTGTCTATGTAGACGACATGCTGCTCACTGGTCCTCTTGAGAAGCATATTGCTGATTTTAAGGCTGATTTGCATGCCTCATTTGAGATGTCTGATTTGGGGCATTTGCATCACTATTTGGGCATTCAGTTTATGCACGTTGATGGTGGAATGGCTTTGTGTCAAACGAAATATATTGACACATTATTGCAGCGTTTTGGCCTTGAAGACTGTAAGCCTATTGCCACTCCTATGGAGACAGGTTTACGATTGAGTCTTCATGATGCTGGAGATGCATTTGATGCTGTTCTCTATCAGCAGGCTGTTGGATGCTTGATTTACTTATGCATTACTCGGCCAGATATTCAGTTTGCTGTCTCACAGATGAGCAGGTTCATGCATTGCCCAGGAGTCACGCATTGGAAAGCGGTTAAGCGCATCTTTCGCTACTTGAGTGGTACTCGGCTACTTGGGTTGTTTTATCCCAAGGGGGGATCACTACCGGCAGATTTGCATGCTTTTTCTGACTCAGATTGGGCTGGTTGCTATGACACTCGTGTGTCCACCAGTGGTTTTTGCTTCATGCTTGGTAGCTCATGTATATCTTGGTTGAGCAAGAAGCAGCCTACTGTGGCCACTTCCAGTTGTGAGGCTGAGTATAGGGCAGCTTTCACAGCGACTGTTGAGTGTGTGTGGCTCAGACGCCTTATGGCTGATTTGGGTGTTGGCCAGTCTTCTGCCACCACCATCTTCACTGACAGTCAGAGCGCATTGGCAGTTGCGAGGAACCCTGTGTTCCATGCTCGCACTAAGCACATTGAGGTGCATTATCACTATGTCAGGGAGAGGTTCTCTGCTGGGGAGATCAGCTTGGCATATGTGCCCACGCAGGAGAACATTGCAGACCTTTTCACGAAGGCTCTGCCTAGGGAGAAGTTTGAAGCTTTCCGCAAAGCTTTGGGCTTACTTCCTTTTGTGGAGTGATTTCCACATAGCTTGGCACTTCCTTATACATGAGTGCCAGCTCCTTGTTCACCGCATCACTCCCAGGGGGGATTTGTTGATATATTTAGGTAGTGATGTGTGTGAACACTCTAGGACTGCCGGGGCACTTTTTTCCCTCTTTAGGAGGTTTTTTTCCCCCGGCTTGTATATACGCCTATTGCCCTAATGGGCTACTTATCTTTGTACATTCTCGAGTAATACATTCAGTCGTGTGTGTTGTGCTCCAAGCTTCTTCTTCTTCCTTGTGCTGTTCGCGTGCTTCCGCAGACGTCTAACTCCAACAGGTATTTCTTAACCCTACATCCGCTTATGTAGTTGGGCATGACTTGACCTTCTAGGGTGGCTAGTTGCATAGCCCCACTGTTACTAATCCTGTGGAGGATGTATGGTCCATGTCCTCTCGTGTAGTTTCTTGCCCATTTCCTTGATGGTGAATGCTAGAATAAAATCTCCTACCTTGAAATCTTTTTCTTTGACATGCATGTCAAAGTACGCCTTCTGTCTTCTTTTATTGGCATATAGTGAGTTGATGGCTTTTAACTTGATGGCTCCGAGCTTTTCTAGTTCCGAGATTCTATTCACTAGCTCATGTTCAGTCCAATCTAGTGTCTTTGCCACTTTTAGTGTTGGGATTAAGAATTCCATCGGTAAGATAATGTTTTGCCCATATACCAGATTGAAGGGTGTAGTTCCAGTACCAGTTTTGCAAGCCACTCTATAATCCCACAGAGCATGATGTAATTGCTTATCCCAATCTAACCTCCTATTGTTGACTATTTTTTGCAATATTCCACACAAAATCTTATTGGTGCTTTCCGTCAAACCATTTGCTTGGGGATGATAGGGTGCTAAGAGTCTATGCACCACTAAAAGCTCCTGCAGAATATGTTTTATGACTTCGTTGAGAAAATGAGTTCCTTTATTACTTATGATTTCTAATGGAAGTCTGAACCTCACAAAGATGTTTTCAAACTGGAATCTAGCTGTTGTTTGAGCATCATTTTTTTGTGTGGCTTTAGCCTCCACCCACTTAGTTAAGTAGTCAGTTGCTACTATGATGTATTATGCATGTGTGGTTCTAGAGGGTGGTGAAATAGGTCCAATGAAATCTATGCCCTACTTGGAAAAAGCTCTAAAACGCATTATCGGTCTTAGTGGCATATCATCCTTTCTTATGGGATTCTTTGTTCTTTGGCAAATCTCACATCTCTCCACAAATATCTTCGCATCTTTATGTAGTGTTGCCCACCAAAAGCCTGCATAAATAATTAATTTTGTAGTTCTCTCTACTAAAAAATGTCCTGATGCTGCTCTTGCATGTGCCAATTGTAACATTCTTACATGTTCCTCTTCAGGGACACACACTCTTAAATATCCATCTCTGCCCCTCTTATACAATTGTTCTTCTATCAATGAATAATATGTGCATTCTAGATTCATTACTTTCTCATGAAAATTTTGTTTCTCTTGAGGGTCTTGTGTTTTCAATTGTTTGATGATTTCTTCTCCCCAAAATTGTATTTTTGTTTATCCAGAACATGGTTGTCTTTTCCACTACTTCTCCCTTCTTGATAAGCTTTACATTGTTTGACAAAGTAATGTATGCTCTTCTTTTGGTCTGTTTTCCATGTAACTCCTCTGTTCCTCTTCCAGGATGCAGTAAGATGTATATTTTGGTTTGCCCTAGAGCTTGGCTTATGTCGATCTTGGAGAATTGAGGGCCAAAGCTTAGTAATGGAACCAAATTTTCTACCCATGTAGGCATGGCTTCGGCCTTGAATAGATGTGTCAGGAAGTTCATCATATACACCTTTGGGCTCTTCTCCATTGCATAATCTGGACAGATGACGTGCCCTGATGTGCATCTTTCCTTGCTTCACCACAATCTCAACATCAAACTCCATCAACAACAAAAAGCACCTGACAATTCTTCCCATGTTGCATGGCTTATTCATTAGATACAAGAGAGCTTGATGGTCTATAAAGAACTTAAATTTGTTGGCAAGGAGGTAATGCCGAAACTTCTTGCCTGCATATACCATGCCTAACCCCTCTCTCTTTGTTGTTGTGTAGTTCCTCTGTGCTTGTGTTGCAGAGAAAAGAGGCACAAAAGAGGAGCCCCAAAATTTTCAAATTAATGGGCATAAATTTCTTCTTCAAAATCCTAGGAAATTCCCTCAAAGCTATGTAAAGGCACTAGAGGAGTCCTCTAGATGCATAAGCCCAACTCATTGTAATATATTTCTTGTAAAATAGTAGGAAATTAGAAATTAGCCAATAAAGTGCCGGTCACTTGTGTGAAAGGACCATTTTTAGGGCACATGTATATAAGTCACTTTGTGACTCTTTGTAAACACTTTTTTGCCATTGTGAAGGAGGAGAACTGAAATTTCGAATTCGCTTCTTCCTTGCTGATTTTCATCTTCTCTATGATCTTTTATGTGTGTGTAATGCTTAGAATGTGTGTGTAGGACTGTTATCTATCCCTCCCCATCACTTTTGAACTACTGTAGTGTGTGTGCGAACCAATATGAGTTGTGAAGTGAGTGTAGGTGTTTCCCATCATTCACTATTTTGGTCATAACTTGAAGAGAGATTGTCAGATTTGAGTAAAAAATAATAGATGCGTGTCGTTGAGAGCTTCAAAACGAACCTGCTATTGGCCATATTCGGAGTCCTGAGCTGGGAGAAACATTCAAATTTGGAATTACTGCTATAAGTGATATCATGGCAGACATTTCCAGAGATTAAGTGAGTTGGAGAGGTAAATTAGTCTTTTCACATGCATCATAGCTGAGCCACTTCACTTTCCATCACGTGTGCACATGTCCTCATACACTTGGCTCATGTGGTTCTTCGCATTGATAATTAAGCGTGTGTCAATCCACCACTATGCGCACTTGTGGGGCAAATGAGATTTAGTCTCTTTGACACAAGTCCCTAAGACCTTGTTACTTAGGTACACGTTTTTTGGCACCATTGTCAAGGAACACACTCAACCAAGGTGCCTTCGTGATGGTTATAGCTCTGGAGTGAAGGAATTGTACTTGTAGGAGTGAATTCGTTCAGTGGCAAGTAGTCAGACACTTCAACACTTGTTACTTCACATCCCTAAGGTGTGTGTAAGGAGTTTGTAGATTTAGGGTTAGGAGTGAAGGAGAGAAGTAAGAGTTAGGGTTAGTTCAAGGAGAGAAGTGGAGTAGGAGTAAGTTGAAACCACCAAGAAAAAATCTCCCCAACAAAAAAATGCCAAGTTAGTGTAGAATAGGCTTCAGGCATCACAAACTATAAAAAGCAAAAAAATTTAGTTCATTTGACACTTGCTCTGGGACTAGTATCATGTGCGGACAACGACCGGTATCGCCTGAGCAGTATCATGCTCTACAAGCCCAAAACGCTACCTTGTGAGCTCAACTCTTAAGCAAGACATCCCTAAAGGTAAGCTTCACAAGATTCCAACATCAAAATTACTTTAAAAACACATATGCACGTGACTAAACTCGTTTCCGGTATCGCAGGGTGGGACAGAGAGATTGGAGAGATCCTTCAAGTGAGACAGAGGGCCAGGAGTGAAGAGGAGTGAGAGTTAAGCACTTTGATGACTTTTTTTTGTGTTTTGGGCGATTTTGGCTGTAGTATCGTGATCGATTGAGTTTTGGTATCACGATACCAAAATTCCCTAGTATCATGATACTCGCCAAGTATCGTATCATTGCATACCCCTTGAGGTATCGTGATACCATTTTTTCGATTGTATCGTCAAGTTGGTATCATGATTGCGATCTGCCAGTGGTATTGTATTGCAGTCCACTTGGTATCGTATCATCCCGGTCACGGTATCGTATCATCAACCGGGACGATACGATACAATACTGGTATCATATCGTATACCTAGTATCATATCGTTGAACCTCCATAGTATCGTATCATGAGGAATTTTAATATCGTATCGTGCAAACCCCCAATATCATTAGGGGAAAAAGTGAGCCTTGCATGGGCCTTGTAAGGATCCCTAATTTTTAGGGATTAAAATCAATCTTGTGGTCTATTAAGGGGGCACAAAAAACTGCTAGTGGTATTCCTAAATAAAATAATATTTCATACATTTCCCTTTTTGAATGGAGAAGAAAGAGAAACTCTAGCCATCAGATCTTCTTGATCGATGGTAGAAATGAATTCACGTGGGATTGGGGACACTGAATCGCATGTGGGTCTGTGACACTTCTTTGCATAAATCATGGCCGTCCCATGCATCTCAAATCTAACGAAGAACCTCAAATGGGGCTTATTCTTGCTCTGCAAAAGTGTAGCCGTTGGATGATGGCTCCATCCAATGGAGTAGATTGAAAGGCGCCGGTAGCCTTTTGGGGGAGTAATCTCAACCTTCGGATTATGGCAGAGATCTGATGGCTCAGCATCAAAGGCACCAAATTCAAATGGGTTGCCATATTATCCATTCGATTAGAAGAGATGCGAACGGTCCAGATTCTTGCGCGCATTTGTTCAACAGATTTGATTTTGAGCCGCATGATCGATGGGGAATCCAACGGCCGATATCCATTCGCGCCTTGACTTTGGCAAATACACATGAACCCTTGGATCTTTGAGGACATCTAAGGGTCACAATTATTTTGCTTGCAGTCTCATACCACTCACGCCTAAAAAACCATGTTTCAATAGTTGTTTTGGAGGATTTGACCACTAAAAAACAAGGGAAGACTAGGCCTAGCCTATGCGATTGAGGGACTAGACTGTGGCCACCACCCTCTTCTCATTGGTCCGTCACTAATCACTCCTTAGGCTAAAAGGCCCATGCAAGGTTCACCTTTTTTCCTAATGTTGTATCGTGCAAAACCCTAGTATCATATCGTGCAAAACCCCAGTATCATATCGCGCATTCAGGTGGTATCGTATCGCCTGAACCATCCAATATTGTATCGTGCAAAGCACTGGTATTGTATGGCTGCCTGTCCTAAGTATCGTATCGTCACGTGCAGAAGTATCATATCGCGATAAATCCTGGTATCGTATCGTCTCAAGATTTGGTATCGTATCGTGGTAAAAGTGGTATCGCCTAGTGCAGTATCGCCAGAGTGGTATCGCCTAGTGCAGTATCGTGAGAGTGGTATCGCCCAAAACATTTTGAGTCTTTTTAAGGGCAAAATTTGAGGCAATTGAGGAGCCAATTAGGGGATAGTGAGAAACCAAAATAGCCCCACGAGGGTGGATGAACTTGAGATCAAGACGAGTGCTAAGTAGCCAGAGGAGTGTTATTTCATCGGTAGGAAGTGCAACTCAGGCAAGTCATCGCTCTATTTATTTCGGCACCTCTAGTGACTCGGAGGAAGAGATACCAATGGCTTCAGAAGACATGCAAGGTCCTGTCCCTAGGGGAAACTTCATGTCCACGATAGAGGGGGAATACCGTACCTCTCTTGAATATGTGTCCACTAATTCCCAGGAGATTCCCATCTACCTGGATGGTTTAAATAGATCTGTAGCTAGGATGGTAACTTCCACTGATTCTAAAATAGTGCCCAGACCAGCAATGAAGTATGAGGGAGGAGTGTACATGGACAAGTTAGGTCACATCTATGTGGTAACAGAACACTAGACCGAATCAACGAGAGAGGAGGATTAGAAGGACAAGGAAATTCAGAAAGACCGGACCCTAAAGAGTTGATAACTACACCCAGAGGTAAATCAGTAGTAACTCGAGTCTTGAGAGGGGATTTGATACCTCAAGATGATTACTTACTGGAGGTCTACTTGATCCATGGATCAGACTTATTACTACAAACTGACTCAGCCACACGAGGACAAGAAGAAAGCCCGATAACTTTCTATGAGTTAAAAGATCCTGAAGATGAGTCTAGAGTCACATACCTAGACAAGAACCAAAGAAGGTATTGGCCAGTTGATGCCATTGATAGAGCTCAATTGAAGTATATGGGGTTACCTGTATTCCCTCAGCGAGAGCATGCAACTACCTCTCAAAATCCCTTCGAGACACAACAAGAGTCAGAACATACAATGTCGGGACAGACAAGCCATCGGAGCATTCCAAAACAAACCCATGTACAATTTACAATGCCAGGACTACAATCACACAATCAAACACACCCGGGACTAGGCAACCAACATCGGCCACCAGCGAGGCCAAGACCACCACCAAGAGTGCAGCCTGGAATGCCTCCAATTAGACCAGCAATTCCTGTAATGCCTAGACAACCAGAGCCCATAAGAAGATTAAGACCGATTCAAGTGGCTAAGTGTATGAGAAATCATTATGATGGAACGGGAGAACCTTGCGATCACATAGCTGAATTTAAACAAGTTCTACGTGCTGAACAAATGGATGATTTCTTTGTGCAGTATGAATCCTTTGGACTTACTCTCACAGGAACAACTTTGACCTGGTTCCAGCCATTAGATCTCAATCAATTTGGAGACATTGAGCAATTCTTTAAGAAATTCATAAGGGAATTCACTAAGAGAGGGATTAAACACAACTCTTCATCTTTAATCCATAGCTTCAAACAAAACCCCAATGAAACTGTGAAAACAACTGCCCGAAGATTCAATCAATATGTCAATAGATGCCCAGTAATAGAAAGAGCCACACAACAAAAAATGATATCATTATTCTTGGACGGGCTGACAAATGGGACTCTAAGAACTTTAGTCTATGTGAAGAGGTTGTAGACGTTGAGTGAATGCCTTCAAGAGTGTATTGACCTAGAGGATAACCTAGTAGATGATCTCAAGAGTACATCTAGTCCTACAAAATCAGAAGACACAAGAAGTAAAATAACATCCAACTCTAGTCATGTGGACGAGCTAGTGGAGCTAGTAGCCAAGAAGTTAGGAGTTCATGGACTGCAGAATCACCAACATCCATCACTGAGAGTACCCATGTTACGAAGATGCAACTTATGCGGAGGTGACCATCCCACTCACATGTGTGTAAGAGGAGGAACGGGCTTTCCTCAAGCGTACCCTTACAACAAACAACCTCATCAAGGAACTGCTCTATATTGCCATATAGAACAAAAATACACCAATCATACCACGGAGAATTGTCCATTCAATAGGCAGACATGACCTTTAAATCAACCTCAGTATAGGCCATATGGATACCCACCTAGGGAGCCAGGAAGGGAGATTCCCAGATATAATCCCTATCCATGACCACAAGGAGCACCTAGGCCATATCAACAAGGGCAATATGCACAACCTCAGCCAGTGTTAGGATAGCAACCGCCATTTCCACCAAATGTAGTACCAGTGAAATATGTTCAGCCAGAGGAAAACTTAGAGAGAGCCATAGTGCTAACATCACCAT
This sequence comes from Ceratopteris richardii, assembly GCA_020310875.1. NCBI lineage: Eukaryota > Viridiplantae > Streptophyta > Polypodiopsida > Polypodiales > Pteridaceae > Ceratopteris > Ceratopteris richardii. Next base: position 87,075,574 of record CM035433.1, on the reverse strand, counting down.
TAGCTAGTACAGAATCAACAAACCTAGGATACGAGCAGACCCAAGGAGATTACTATCCCTATGACACCAACACGATGGAGTACGAGCAAGCTTATGACCTGCAATACTATGGATATGAGGGATATGACAATGTTTATGGACCAGGGTTGGCAACACTAATGTACACCGCACCCAAAGTACCAGCACCCATGATACCACCCATTAGACCACCTATGCCAAAAGGACCATGCTATAGATGTGGTGGAGATCACTTTATAAGAGAATGCACTCGGCCATACAACCCACCACCCCCTAGGACGTGGGAAGGGAATTGCAATTATTGTGGAAAGGAACATATCTTTAGAGATTGCCCAAAAAACCCCAATAGAACCCATGACACTACACCCATTAATGTGATCAAAGTAATTGAATTGTTAGGAAATGACAAGGAATACACTATACCATTGAAGGCCATCACATGAGCACAAACAAAAGGACAAGAAAGAAACCGAGTAGATTCAGAGCAAGAAAAGAACAAAACCCTAGAACCTAGAATACAAGTAGTGGAAGATTCAGAGGACCCACTTGAGAATACTCAAACCATGAAAACCCAAAAATGGAAGGATAGAAGAGAAAAACTCAAGGAAAAATGGATGAAAAATAAAAACAAGGAAGACAAGAAGAACACTTGAGGCAATAAGAAACCTAAAGAACCTGAAATTCAGGAGGAAATTCCAATTACATCGCAGACACTAAAAACGGGCAAGCCAAGATAAATTCTAGCAGACCCAAAACCAGACGATTTAGACATGTGGTTGAAAGCTTACCAAGCTAGAATCGTGAATGGACCAAACGTAGAGCAACATGAGAAATATTACCCACAAGGGGAGTTAGAAAAGGAGAGGCTAGCGATATGTAGGAAACTCATAGAGGTAGCTCAGGACACCCTAGAGAAGACTATCCCAGCCCTTCCTAAGACAAGAATATCCAAGAATCAATACAATGATCATATTAAAACCAAGGAACTGAAACCAAGAGAGAGGAATGATAAGCAAGAACGACTGCACACCCAGGACAAATCTATGTCCACAGTCCCTGATTTAGAAGCTGATTGGCCAAGAGAGTTGTGGACTAGAATTCGAGAGGATCAATGGAAAAAGAATGGAGTTGCAAAACCACCTTTTGAGGAATTAGATGTGGAGGACTATCAACCGACGCCAGATTTGGAGGAAGTATATGAAGAAGTTTCTAGGCTAGACCAAAATAGGGAGGAAGCACAAAGCACTTCCACTCTACTGAATTACATGGGAGAATATGAGAAGGAATCCATGATCTTTTGTGCTCCCATAGTACGAGGAAAAGAAAAGGAGCCTTCGAACAAAACCTCACACAATCTAGCAGAACTCAAAATGACCAAAGTTCAATGCCAGTTGACTGTGGAAGAATTACTTTGTGTGAAGCCACAATTATGGAAATAATTGGCGGGACAATTGAAGTTAGAGCAGGAGAAGAATGAGAAGGAAAGCAAGGAAACTGAAAACCCTTCTACTATACCAATCCCAGTGGATAAGGTTGGAGAATTTAGCAAAGGAGATGAGGGCAACACATGCTTACCCATCACATACAATGGATACATGACCAATGCTATACTAGACACAGGAGAAGGAGTAGGTATTGCCACCAAAGAAATTTGGGAGAAATGGGGAAAGCCAGCCCTATGACCAACGCATATGAAGCTTCAATTAGCAGATGGCCATGTCGAGAAACCCCTGGGAATATTGGTAAAAAAGATTAAATTAACCACCTGTGGAGTTGACTTTGAGCACACATTAGCTATAAGTCAATTCGGAAAGGCAAATAATTATGAAATGATATTAGGACGACCTTTCATGCGACAAATCAGAGTAGTGCAAGACTGGGGAAGAGACTTAATATACCTTCAACATCAAGGAAACACTACCAAGATAAATTTGCATACAGGGATGTACCCCCATTACAATGGAACCCCCTACACAAGGAAGAAGATGATTTGTCTATCCATAGTGCTAGATCAAGTGATCAATCATGGATGCATGAGGATGCCCAATTATGGATGTGTAAGGAAGCAAAGAAAGAGGATAAAAAATTGTACTTATGGCCTGTAGGACATCAAGTTATCGACCCATAGAGGACCCAATGTACATGCCTCAAGTTTTTTATGATGAAGCCTTTGAACCACACGGTTGGATGGAAATCATAGCAACCTTGGACGTATGTATGAATGAAGAAGTATTGACCTTAAATGAATGTGTGGATGAACAAGGCTATGATGTGAACTTATACATGGTAGTCCTTCAAGAGGTAAAAGTTGGAGAAGTGTTAGAAAAAGAATGGAAGCAAGAATACGAGAGCATAGAGATGGAACCGGAGTTTGATTTAGAGGAACGCTATTTAGAAACCATTCTAGCTGAGGATAAGTATGCAACACCTAAAGTGTTAGCAATAGAAGCAACCCCTGCCGAACCATGAGGAAATCATGAGTAAGACCAAACCAACCCTGGATCTATTTGAAGTTCTAGAACACTTCAAAAGATACGAAATAGAGGAAAGGAAAATAGCCAGATGCCTAAGAGAGAGGCTAGAGAAGGATAAACGTATGACAGCAAGGAACACAAAAAAAATCATAGTAACCATAGAAAATGGCGAAGAAAGATGCACATACATAGGAAAGGATGTGTCACTTGAGGAAGAAGAAGAATTGATAAGACTGATTCGAGAATATCGAGATGTGTTTGCATGGACCTACAAGGATCTTAAGGGTGTGGAACCCTCCATTTGTTCCCATCGAATACCGATGACACTGGATGCAAAACCATCAAAGCAACACCCATATACATATAATGATGTCTATGCAGCAAAAATTAAAGAGGAAATAGACAAACTATTAGCTGCTGGATTCATTTACGAGATAGAACATACCGAATGGGTGTCACCATTAGTAGTTGTGCCCAAAAAGAACGGAAAACTAAGGGTGTGTATTAATCTAAAGAAAGTCAATGCAGCTACAATCTATGATAGTTATCCATTACCTATCACCGATCACCTATTGGAAAGAGTTGCAGGCAAAGAAGTCTATAGCTTCTTGGATGGATTCTTTGGATACAACCAAGTAGTTATTGCTACTGAGCATCAACATAAGACCTCATTCACGACTGAATGGGGGGTCTATGCTTTCAGAGTGGTGCCTTTTGGGCTCACTAATGCCCGTGCTACTTTCCAAAGATTGATGTGTCACGTTTTCAAAGAATTTCTAAGGAAAAGTATGGAAGTATATGTAGATGACCTATGTACATACTCAAATAGGAGGCAAGAACATATTCCGGAATTGCGAAGGATATTTGAAAATGGTCAACAATATAGAGTATGTCTAAATCCTGAGAAGTGCATTTTTATGGTAAGACAAGGAAAAATCCTAGGACACATTGTATCTAGGAACGGAATATCTACTGATGAAGACAAGATCAAAGTAATTCTAGAACTCCCAAGACCAAAAAATGCAAAAGAAGTGCAAGCATTTATGGGCCATTGTGGACACTATCACCGATTTATCCACATGTACACCATAATTGCCAAGCCTTTGTATGGATTGTTGACTCAATTCACATGGACAGACGAATGCGAGAAGGCATTTAATGAGTTAAAAAAGTGACTTAGTAGGGCTCCAATTTTGAAAACACCCAATTGGAACAAACCTTTTCATATTCATGTGGACGCTTCCAATTACGCAATAGGATGCATCTTAGCTCAACCAACAGATGAAGGAAAATTGGACCATCCAATTGCCTATGCAAGCAGACAATTGAATCAAGCCAAAAGAAACTACACCACCACGGAGAGAGAAGGGTTAGGGATGGTATACACGGTTAAAAAATTCAGACACTACTTTCTAGCCAACAAGTTCAAGTTCTTCATAGATCACCAAGCCTTGTTGAACTTAGTCAATAAACCTTGTAACACGGGAAGATTGGTGAGATGGTTTCTGTTATTAATGGATTTCAACTTTGAAGTAATTGTGAAAAAAGGAAACACCCATGTAAGGGCCGATCATCTCTCTAGGTTATCACATGGAGAACCACCGAGCGGAGTACCCGACGATTTGCCAGACTCTTACTTATTTAATTTAGAAGTGTGTCCTAAGTGGGCAGAAAAGTTAATCCCAATACTTACCCATGGACCACAACACTCAACTAACAAGAAAAGTAGAACGGAAATCCTACAATCACGTAACTTACACATTATAGCAGGAAGTGTGTATTATAAAGAATCCAACGGTGTATTGTCTAGCTGTGTAGAAGAAGACAAACAAAAGGACTTGATAGAGCAAGTGCACATAAATAAATGGAGAATGCACAAAGGAACTCATGGAACACTAAGAGAATTGAAATGGTTAGGAGTGTATTGGCCTGGTATGCCTAAGGACGTCCATGATTATGTTAGTAGTTGCACGGAATGTCAAGAAACCACTCTAGATGATCATACATCTTTACCTTTCTCCACAATAGCACCCAACTGGAGTAAGATGTTAGTGAAATTTCTAAAGACCCACAAACATGAAGTTGGAATCAGTTTAGCAAGGAAACGACCCCTGGAAGAAATGAGTATGGACTATGTCATCATGGGAACACACAATTATTCAAGAGAGGGAAGGATAATCAACTACGACTATGTGTGCATGAAGGAGAGTACCTACCCATACTAGAAATGGCACATGGAGGTGCAACAGGAGGACATTTCTCAGCCAAAAGAACTGTAAAAATGATCCTCTTTGCAGGCTTGTGGTGGCCAACTCTACACATGGATGCAGAAACTTATGTACGAAGTTGCGAGACATGCCAAAGAGCTAAATATTCGATTAGACAAGATGACATGCCATTCAGACCCATGGTTTGCGTGAGAGCATTTTCCAAATGGGGTATTGATTTCATAGGACCCATTAACCCATCAGCTAAAGGATCACATGCCGAATACATAATAGTAGCAACTAATTACCTGACAAAATGGATAGAGGCTAATACTACTAGAAAAAATGATGCTCAGACCATAGCTAAGTTTCTTTTTGGGCATATCTTCACTCGCTTTGGATTACCCATAGAGATAGTGAGTGATTGGGGAACACATTTCATTAATGAAGTAATAGAGTCCTTAATGAATGAGTTCTTAGTGATCCATAAAAAATCAGCCCCTTATCATCCTCAAGCCAACGGGCAAGCGGAAAGCTCCAATAAGGTGTTGTGTACTGTATTGGCAAAGATATTCAATAGTGGAAGGTTCGACTGGGACAAACATGCAATTTGGGCCTTGTGTGTCGCTTACAAGACAACCATTGGAACTACACCATTTAACCTAGTGTATGGACAAAACACAATCTTGCAAATTGATTTTTTAGTGCCTACCTTGAGAGTAGTCCAACAGCAGGAATGGATGGGGCATGAATTGTCCAAACAACTAGAACAAATTGATAAGCTACATGAAACTAGAATACAAGCGGTTGCGGGAATTTATGCAGCAAAGAGAAGATAAAAAGCATATTATGATCCACACATCAAAGATAAGGGACTAAAAGAAGGAGATTTAGTTTTGGTATAGCAACATGCCAAGAAGCTACAAAAACGCGGATATGGACCTCTAATCATCAATAGGATTTCCACTAGTGGAGTTGTTAACCTAACTACTTTGGATGAGATATACTTCCTAATTACATAAGTGGTTGTCGAGTAAAATGTTACATGGAGCCATTGACAGACCAAATGTTAGCACGACTTGTAGGTGCACAAAATAGAAAAAAAGAGGAAGAGAGGATTAGAGAGGAGGCAAGGCAAGAAGCCCTAGAGCATATCAAGAAATGGAAAGAGTGGATAAGGCAAAGGGATGAACGGTATCTACAAGGAGAAGTGCCTATCCCCATGGCCAACTATCAAGTTCACAAGGCCAACAAGAACCATATCAGCAGGTCCCAACCATACTTAAACCTATGGATTGGAATGATGGAGTACCAGCTAATAGATGCCTTGGTAGATTCGAGAGTAGCACTCAGTTGCATACGAAGAACGATCATAACGCATTTTCAAACGACCATAAAACCTACTAAATCACATATGATAGGCGTTGGGAACCAAGTCATAGAATGCATTGGAGAAGCCATGATATCCCTCCACCTAGGAAATTCAACCATGGAGCAACGAGTTCTTGTGTGTAAAGACGAGGATTTGATAGAGAACCTGATCCTAGGACAAGACTGGATCATTGAAAATGAAGTAAGCATTCACCTAACTCAAGGATACATATCAGCCAAAATAGGGCACAAAGAAATCTTTAGCCTATTAGAAGAAAGACCCTCTCATAGGTAGGACATCATCAAGCATGAGAAACAAATCCTAGGAGAGGAAGTAGCAAATGACTCAATAAAAAATCAACCAGAAGAATGCCCAAAGAAAGAAATGACTACCAACATCAATGCATCAGTTGTAGGAGTGGATTCACCCAACATGAGTGGTGGATTCATCCTATGGAGACAAGGAGTAACAACGACTTCTCTTCATCACAATCAGAACCAAAAAGACTTCTGAGAGTATGGCTTCCAAAGTCATTAATAGAAGCTCAAAGAACACGACAGCAAATATGGATTCCGAAAAGGATCAAACAGATTGCAAATCAAGAGATAGACAAGAAAGAAGAAACATTATATCGACACAACAAGACCATAAAGCCAAACATGACTTACCAAAGGTATCGGAGGACCATGACATCAACTACCTAGATTACAAAAAAGATAGAGGAAAAATCGAGAGCACGATGAAACAAAGAGAAGAGGAAGCCTCACACTTCACCTACCAAATGGATGTGGAAACCCAAGAGGCAACAAGGACCAAAACAACAGAACCAAAAGGATTCCTTTTGCACACATGAAGAATTGGATGCACCTAAAGTGTGCATGATAGGGCCACATTATAAGGCCATGCATTCGGCACATGACGTATGTAACAAAACTAGTAGTGCACATTTCCCACTTGGGAATAGATCATAGATTCTACTTCCATAGGAATGGACCTACTATGTAAATAAACAAACGCTTCGGCTACACTAATTCTTGTTTTCTTTCAGGAATAAAAATGGAAAAAAGATGTGGTAAGAGATGTTACTTATGTAAGCAAGAGGAAGCGGAGTGACGCAATGAACGATCTGTCACTACAACACACATCACTAAAGACATGCCTCTCATAGGAAGCTAATTCTCTTTTCATTACAAGTGTAGATGGCTTCTGAGGACTCTGAAGCAACCATTCAAGAGGAGATACTAGAATTTCCTTTACAGAGAGTAACTAAGGCAAAAGGTCACTGGTTCAGGGAAGATCAATTGGCAGGGGACCATTTGTTCCTAATGACAATTAAATCATGGACACTGACCATCAGTTTCCAATAATGTCACAAGACTTCAAAGTAGTGCATGAACTCCCATCAACCATGGACATTATGAAGAAGGCTGGTATCCACAAATACTTTGAACTTCCTATATACAAACTGGACTTCCAATGTTGTACACAATTCATGAACAGCTTACAACCGGCATTGCATGATCCATTGGTACCTGAAGCAAGATTCTTAGATGTAGCAAGAGAGTGGGTTATCATACAATTCACCCATGACCTAATTAAAGAAGCCTTCGAATGGGAAAAGGATGGGAATATCATTTTGAAAGAGGAAAGTCGAGGAGCGAAGACCAGAACATTCACAGATATCAATCGCATTGATATAGAGGAGGAAGTCAAACTCATCCATCAGCATTTTTGCTTTCCCAACATGCACAGATATACTGCTCCACAAAAGATTATAGTGCAAATGTTGTCCCATGCAATCAAAAAAATCGGGAATCAAGTTAATATGACTCCATACATTCAAGAACAGCTCTTCGAGGCTAAGAAACAATGGAATCATAAGAAGTTCCCCAATGGAAGCATTGCCTTGACAATACTAATCTATCATGCTTTGGGCATTAGACAACACTTAAGAGAAATGCCATCATCTGAAGCCATGGCTAAATATGCAAAGACTGCTACAGTTCCAAGGAAGAAGAAAGGATTCAAGATAGTCGAAGAAGCTGAAATGAGCTCCAAGCCAAGAATGAGAGGTACTAAAAGGTTACGAGAAATGATGTAGGCAGAAGTCAAAACTCCAGCTACAAAGAAAGCTCATGTACTCCCAAGGACTAGGCTAGAAGAAAATTGACCTATTACGGAGGAAGAATTGACAAAAGCAATGGAAGCTACTCACCAGTACATGGAAGGACAGGTAAATCTATCAGTGCAAGGGCATCACTACCAACAAGCCCATCAAGAAACTGAACAAAGAAAAAGATTGACCAAAGTTCACAGGTACTGAGAATTGGGTTGATGAACTCAAGCTCATCATCTGACATACAAGAAGAACAAGACACCTCTATGCTAAATGTGGGTATTAGAAGTGATTCAAGAGACGATGGTCAGTGGGAAGAATTAAATCAAGTAAACGATGACTTGGATATGGAAGGCACAAAAGTCAATCAGACGCCTAGGAAGGAAGAATCTTAAGAAGGAGTCCATGTTATTAAATTGAATGAGGCATCCAACATCCTATTCTAGCGGGAAAGGTATTGTTAAAGAATCTCAAGGAAGAGAAGATAGACAACACCGTCAAAGAGTCAGAACCCTTTACACAAATAAGGGTCATGGCAGAAACCTCTCCGATGGATGTCACATTTCAAGGGAGTGCCACCAAATCAATCAATAAGGAAGAGGAAAGAAGAGAACAAGAAGTACAGCTCCAGATAAGGCAACCACATAACGAGACCATATACGTGGAGCAAGGAAAAGATGTACGAACAAGGGAAGCTCCAAGCATTTCAAAAACTTGGTTGAACGTGGATGTTGCTCAGCTCAAGCCAGTAGTACAACAAATGATACAAAATGCCATGGATACTCAATAGTTAATGCTTGAGGCTGATGTTGACTACAACAAAGCAATGCGAGAGAAGAATCAATTTCAAGAAATAGGTGAGAATCTATCTTCCAAATTGATTAAAGCACAAAAGATAATATCAGAAAAAGAGGCAGAAGCTAATGAGGCAAAGAATCAATACGCTACACTAAAAACAGAACATCAGAAGCTGCAGGAACAATTGAAAGAATTACAAAACATGTATGAGGTTAGCGAGGCAAAAAAGACAAGAATAAATACTAGAAGTAAAATTCTTGAGTCTCAAATCAAGGTATACATGGATGAAGCTGACAATCTAAGGAACGGGAACAAGGAGCTGATGACAGCTCTTTTATGCAACCAACCAATAGAAGCTCCTGACGTGACAGAAAAAGACACAAAAGCATTGGAGGAACGGATAGCAAAGTATGAAGATCAGCTGAAAACAGAGCGAGCTATCATAGCAGAATGGGAGAAAAGATATATGGATGACACCACGGAGCTCCGAAAGAAATGGAAGATAGCAGAAAATTGGTACTTTGAACAATGCAATGAAGATGCGAATCAACTCACGGCTATAGGAGTGGAACTCTTGAAGAACAAAGAAGAGATAAATAAAAACAAGGGCATCTGATCCCTGGTTAATGCCGATGAAGTTCAAGAGTGTATACTGTGCATGCTGAAATACCTTTATTATTGTCAGTAACATATGTTGATGTATGAAACACCACAAGAAATGAATTAATGTGACACTAGAACACCTCTATGGTCACCATTAACTCATTGCCACTCCAAACTTTGAGAAATGATAGCCTAAAGTGAGAACTTTGCTTCTATAGAAATTCCTAGTCACCGAAATGACATACCTTCAGTATTTTGCTAATTTCTCCTAGCTCAAGTATGATTTCTCCATGAAACTTTATAGGCTGAAACTAAAAGAGTAGAGCTTTCCAACAAGCTATCATATGCATCAAACGAATCTCTAGAACTCAAGTTATGGCCTTCACAAGATGACCCTGTATGACCTTCCAAAACTAGAAATTTTGCCTGTTTTAGTATTCCTGGGTGTCTAAAAATAAAAATTCGATGCCTAGCATCGAATTTCAGTCAAGGTCGATGCCGGGCATCGTCTTTGAGCTTTTTTAGGATCTTTTTCTGCACCAGAAATACTCTCTTTTACACACACATGAAGAAGACCACTTGTATGCCAGAAGTCGATGCCAGACATCAACTTTATGCTGAAACTCGATGCCAGGCATCGAGTTGCTCCACAAACTTCATGTTTTAAAAGATTCAACAACAGTTAACACATAGAGAATGGAAATAATGACTTATCAGCCAAGATTCGATGGCAGGCATCGAATTGCTCAGAAAACTTGAACTTTTGAATTCATCACACAGTAGGCAAGCATGGAAATGATGGAGAGAGACTCATACACAGAACTTTACTCAGTTCTTTCTCATAGCTATGAAAACTCAGAAGTTTTACAGATGCTTTCTCACTCAGAGAAGCCCGACTATACTCAGTCGTATAAAATGAACTCCTTCTTCTACTTCTTCTCTCTCTCTCTCTCTGCGTCAGTTGATACAAACTAACTTATATAGATTTTTGTATTCTCGTGATTTTAAAAAACTTCTAGAACTAAAGTGAACTAACTTTACAAATATGATACACTTGTGAATTTGTCCCTTCACATAGGCATGAGGTTTTCTTCCTAAGATTTGACCTTCAAATATATGTCTAATTAGTGAGTGTTTCTCCAACAACATACTCAAAATTTTGTTAGTCATCTTGATTGCTAAATCTGGTGCAGCTGCATATCTGGCAATCCAAAACTCTATGGTTTTAACCATGTACTCTTCGGTCGGTAAGTAATTGTGAGGTGGGCTTGGCAGTAATGGATAGTTGAGCCACTGATTATTTATGCTTCCTTGGCGCTGTCCTTCCCAAAGTTGTGTCCAAGAGCGTCTTTTGGGTACTGGGCAAAAAGATGGATTTACTTGAAGTATATATGGTGAGGATTCCCATTGTACCTATAGCGTAGGATTCTTCTCCAAAAATTTCCTCCTCCAGATAGGATCGGCTTTGTCAAATTCCTCTTGTGTATAGGTAAATGTTTACATGTTAAATTGTAAATTGCTATCTGGCTCTGTATTTGTTGTGGTCTTTATGTACTGGCGTGTTTGTTCTTTCAATAATCCATAAGGCACATTGAAAGATCTTATTACCTGTTCTAGATTTTTACTCTCAATCTTTGCTTCTCTCATGACTTTGACTACTTGCTCTTCAAAATCTTCAGTAAGCAAGGACACTAGTAGTGCCTGCTCATTTCGGCTAAGTTCTGCAACAGCCCGAGTATGTCGTTCAATGTTGGTCTTGATTTCCTCCCTTACCGGTGAATGATGTAGAGGGGGAGAAAGAAGACGTACCTCAGTCTCCTCAATAGCTGTTGTGGAGTGTGAAACTACTCCTGTCCCCTTAGTTACCTGCTGTGCTAATTGATCTTTCAATTGCTTACCTAGTCGCTTAAAATTAATGGCCATATACTCAAGACTCATGTTTTTGCCAAGTACTTACATGCAGACATTTGAAGAGGCATTCTTTACAGGTTTTTTTGAAATGGATTCAGAATTTTTTTTAAAAATATCTTCGAACCTTAATGCAAGAGTGGTGGCCTACGAATTAAGTTTCTTTGCAGATCATAGACAGGCACCAAATGATGGGATGAAGTCGACCCAATGGAAGGAATTAATGATATGTCAAGTCAATTCTCTTAATCAAAGAGACGTCGCCACAAAAAGCCTGTCGGGGACGACAGAGTTCAGGAGGAGGGACGTGTGGAAAGGGAATCAAGCAGAAAGAGAAGAAGAAGAAGATCAAAGAACAAAACAGCTCACTGAAGAACAAAGCTTATCAAGAATAAAGAACAACCCTCTACCCAAAGTCCCACAGGGGCACACATGAGGCGATAACACCAAAGAACCAGGTCCTGAGGATTGGAAATAAAGAAAGATAACAGCCAAGACATTTCATGGGAGGTTGCACAAAGCTTCCTCATCCACCAGGTGCAGGCAGTGAAGTGAAACAAGCAGGGAAGAGAGACAGTACACAAAGGATTCTTCATCGGATAAGATAACCAATTGTCTGAAGGTCCTAGCTATCTTCTCGTCCACTAGATGCGTGCAATGGAAACAAAGACATCAGGTCCCAGAGGATGACAAAGAAGATTCAAGAACAGGGCCTTTGAAATGTAATGCTAACATAGAAGAGATTAAAGATCAACAAAGTAAGGTGTGCGACAAGAAACAAGTAAACAGACTCCAACCAATACAATAGGGTCAGATGTGTGAAGACAAAGACATATCAGAAGACCAAAAGTTAGAAAGGGGAGAGGCTGAGAAGTTGAAGAGGGTGACTAAGAATATCACATTCTTAGCCACTGATGGCATGCGTGGTAGCCCGATTTAATGCAGCAGCCCAGATTTATGAATATATGGAATACCAAGGGGATTATAGAAGCAAAGTACTAAATTCGGATAAAGTAACAAATTCTCTGACAATCCTTATCGCTTCTTTGACCACTAGGTGCGTGTATTCAAGAGCCATAGACAAGCTGCAAACAAGATACAAAGCTTGTCAAGGGGCAACAGAGACAAAGAGGGGGAGAGTGTTCCAGAGAAAAGAGGCACAAAAGAGGAGCCCCAAAATTTTCAAATTAATGGGCATAAATTTCTTCTTCAAAATCCTAGGAAATTCCTTCAAAGCTATGTAAATGCACTAGAGGAGTCCTCTAGATGCATAAGCCCAACTCATTGTAATATATTTCTTGTAAAATAGTAGGAAATTAGAGATTAGCCAATAAAGTGCCGGTCACTTGTGTGAAAGGACCATTTTTAGGGCACATGTATATAAGTCACTTTGTGACTCTTTGTAAACACTTTTTTGCCATTGTGAAGGAGAAGAACTGAAATTTCGAATTTGCTTCTTCTCTGCGGATTTTCATCTTCTCTATGATCTTTTGTGTGTTTGTGTAATGCTTGGAATGTGTGTGTAGGACTATTATCTATCCCTCCCCATCACTTTTGAACTATTGTAGTGTGTGTGCGAACCAATATGAGTTGTGGAGTGAGTGTAGGTGTTTCCCATCATTCATTGTTTTGGTCATAACTTGAAGAGCGTTTGTCATATTCGAGTGAAAATGCCACCAATAGATTGGTCTCATCGAGAGCTTTGAAGCGATCTATTGGTCATATTCGGAGTTTTGAGCTGGGAGAAGCATTCGAATTTTTAATTACTACTGTAAGTGGTATCGCGACAGACATTTCCAGAGATTAAGTGAGTTGGAGAGGTAAATTAGTCTTTTCACATGCATCATAACTAAGCCACTTCACTTTCCATCACGTGTGCACACGTCCTCATACACTTGGTTCATGTGGTTCTTCAGATTGATAATTAAGCGTGTGTCAATCCACCACTATGCGCACTTGTGGAGCAAATGAGATTTAGTCTCTTTGACACAAGTCCCTAAGACCTTGTGACTTAGGTACACAGCTTGGTTCTGTTGTTTACTTGCATAGGCAATGGGGAAGTCTAGCTTGGAATCCTCAACTGGTTGTGCTAATATGCATCCCAATGCAATTTTTGAAGCATCCACATGTACATAGAAAATCTTCTCTGTTTGTTGTTAACCTTTGGAGATGTCCTCTCCAATAATTATAGCACAAAAGATCAACTACACATCTTTAAATTTTCAATCTGGGAAGTATGCAAAGACCACAGCCCCTTTTAGTTAATGGAATCCAAGAATAAGAATTGACATGGCTGTTTTCTGAGAGATTTATGAAGAATAAGGGAAATAACTAGGGTTTTGATTATCTTGAGTTCTACAAAAGCATTTTCAATGATTTTTGTGCCTAAAGTGTGCCATTTTCATAGTAGAATACAAATATGAAGTCAAATTTCCAAAACAGTACTGTATCACACAAACAAGACAATCACGATTTTGTAAAAACTAAGAATTTCTCATTCTAGCTTTGATCTTCTGCACTTTCTTGCTCTATATACTAAAACTCACCTTTCTTACATGAGGAAGACTCTTCCCAATTTTTACATCATTTGAATAAATATATCTACAAAAATTGTCTAATTACAAATAATTTCCCTCAAAATATGCTTCCTCTAACATTCTTCCCCTCCTAGACTTTTTGGCTCCTAACAAAACATATTCTGACAGAAGAGTAATGAGAGCTTCATTTATTTCTTCTTTCTTTGATAGATCTGAGATAACAAATCATGGCTTTTTCTCTCTGTAATATTCAAATTATTCACCATTTCAAACAAGGCTTTTCTCCATTGGACTGCTGCCTCTCATTTGTCTATCACATTTTTCTTCAAATATTTTGTATAAGCAGCTTCATATGCAGTAAGTCTTGATTTAGTGACTATTGATAGATTTCCAAAAGTTTCAGAATCCCTTTCAAAAAATCCATAGTCAAAAGCATCTTCAAAGGTTTGAAGATAATGACTTCCCAAAAATACAATTCTACTATAGTATGCCATTAAACAAATGATGTCTAGAGTTTTGCTTAGATAAAAAAGTAAAGCATCTGTAGGTGAATTGAATCCAATATAATTAAGAGTTCGTACTTCTATATCTGTGAATGTCTCTATGCATGCCACCACAAGTTGCATTATTCTCACTAATAGAATACAAGCTGGATCATTTACATCTTTGTATGTGGATATGATTGATTCTGTTGTATCAATCATGTACTTCTTGGTTACCCAAGATCCTGCTTTTGGTCTTGCTATCTTTGGAAAATTCAACCATTTTGCTGGAAGTTGCCCTGCATTTCTTCTTTCCCAAAATACTAACCACTCTCTTCTTCTGGCTACTGGACAATAGGTTGGATTTATCTTTAACTGCAAAGGTGCCTCTTTCCAGATCTTTCTGCATTCCTTGTTGGCAGCCAACCATCTATTCCTCCATTTAGGGTTAGCTTTTTCAAATAACTCCTTAGTGACATTGATATCTTGTTCATACTCCTATTATTTATTTGGTGGTAGTCCCACTCTTGCAATCTGATAATTCTTGACACTTTCCAAAATCATACAGAATGGTATTCCTAAACCATCAGCTACCCAATGATGTTGATATGGATTTACTCCCTTATTTACAAATAATTACAAATAATTTCCCTCAAAATTACAAATAATTTCCCTCAAAATATGCTTCCTCTAACATTCTCCCATTTGGGAGGTTTCAAGATGGGTGATGAAACCAACCAATGCTTCAGTTTCTTAAACACTTCTTAACATTCTTCTGTCCACTCAAATTTGGTTATCAATGCATATAAGGGTCTAGCAATCATTGCATAGTTGTGGAAAAACCTTCTGTAGTATCCACAATGCCCCATGAAGGCTTGCAATTCCTTCATAGTTGTGGGTCTAGGCATGTCCTGTATTATTCTAGTCTTTTCCTCATCAGTGGAGATACCATTCTTAGAAACAATATGGCCAAGCATCTTTCCTTGCCTAACAAAGAAGATACACTTTTCAGGGTTTATGCAAACTCTTTAGAGTCTACACTTTTCGAAGATTTGTCTAAGTTCCCCAAGGTGAGCAGATCTTTTATAAGAAAAAGCACACAGATCATCCACATAAACTTCCATAGTTTTCCTCAAAAGGTCTCTAAATACATGACACATTAGCCTTTGGAAAGTAGCTGGTGCATTTTTCAAACCAAATGGCATGACCCTAAATGTGAACACTCTCCATTCGGTGGCAAAAGCATTTTTGTGTTCGTCTTCTGGGGCTATCACCACTTGATTGTATCCCGAGAAACCATCGAGAAAACTATACACCTCTTTTCCAGCTACTCTCTCCAATAGGTGGTCAATAATTGGCAATGGATAATTATCTCTAATAGTGGCGACATTGATCTTTTTGAGATTGATACGAACCCTAAGTTTGCCATTTTTCTTAGGGACAACCACTATAGGAGATATCCACTCAGTGTGCTCTATCTCATAGATGAACCCTACTGATAGAAGCTTATCAATTTCTTCTTTGATTTTGGTAGCATAAACATCCTTATAGGTGTAGTGTCTTTGCTTGGAGGGTTTTGAATATGGGACAATGGGTATTCTATGTACACAGATGTTTGGGTCAACTCCCTTGAGATCCTTGTAGCTCCATGGAAACACTTCCCTAAACTCCTTGACTAAAGCTATCAGCTGTTCTTCCTCTTCTGGTTGAATATCCTTGGCCATGACTATCTTTCTCTCTTCCTCCTCTTCACAGTGACTATTACTTGTTTTACTTGTTCCTTGGTTTCATAAGCTTGACCTTTCATCTCTTCCCTTTGTGGCTTTTCGAATATAACTTTTCTTTCTTCCACTTCATATCTATTGAAATGTTATGGGACATTTATTTGAGTATCTACTTGTCCTTCATTTGTTTTTTTCTCCTCAAGTGTACCAGAGGTACCCCTGTTATTACAGGTTCTTGCATCTGATACTGCCCGAACCATGTTGAATGGTATTAAGTCATATCCTTCTGAATCGCAGATCTGGGAAAGGTTTTGTTCATTGACCGCTACTGCTAAGGTTGACAAAATTTGATTCCACCCACAAGGCTCAAATTCCTCCTCCTCAAACCACTTTGGGATGTAACTAGAGTCCTCAATTCTTCTCTCTAGTATGCATTCTTCTTTATTGAGTTTGTACATCCCTCCTTTTTTTAGCTTACACGTTCATATCTGGGCAGCCTCTTAGGACTCCCCCTCTCCTAATGAACTAGAATCCGTTGGGGTGTTTTTTTGGGGATGTAATTTTTTCCAATCTCTGGCAGAGATGTCATGATAAGTGCCATTCTTTAAGTTCACCTTGGTTACATTATTTTCTTGTTGCAAGTAAATATGGTCAGTTCCTTAATCTTGCACCACTTTGAGTTGTCTAAGAAATGGTCATCCTAATATGACATCATATGTGGTCAATTCAGGAAAATCTACTACAGCAAGGGTGTGTTGAAATTTGATTTCCACATGTCTTCAACTCCACTTGTTCTACCAATCCAATGGGTTGTTCAAATTGACCATCAGCTAATTGAAGTTTTAGCCTAGAAGGTTTCATCTTTGGTCTTCCCCACTTCTCCCATATTTCCTTGGTGACAATGGCCACTCCAGATCCAATATCCAAAATGGCTTGCACCTTGTGACCTTGGTAATCTACCATGATAGTGGAATTCCCTTCTTCCCCTTCACAATATCCCCCTATTTTGTCCAATGGTACTTGCATTATTTTTCATCCTCTTCTGAGTTTGTGTCATTCTTTTGTGGGTTCCAACAAACTCTTTCCAAATTAGGGTTTTGTTTTACCAATTGATCCCATGTTATTTTGCAAGTCACCTCTATATCTTGACCATCTGGATCTTTCCTTCTAGAATTTTGTCCATGTAACCTTAGGCTTGTACACTTCACACTTTTTTCCTCTTCTTCCTATAGTATTTCATCTCCCACCTCCCCTAGAGGAGACTTCTCCTCTTTGTATTCTCTGATCTTTTGTTCTCTCAAATCATTCCAAACAACTTGATCCATACATTTCTGTAACTGTTCATCTATCATTCTGGTTTCTTTCAAGACCTGATCTTTTTCCAATAATTGCTGAGCAGTTTCTATTAACTATTTGCACAAAGCAAATCTTCTCTTTTCTCCCTCTGGTGTCGGGTATCCCTCCTCTTGTTGTTTTTGTGGAGTTTCTTTGAGGGCTCCCTGTTATTGTTTCAGCAAAGCCCTCATTTGCTTGGACAAAGGTTCTGCCAAGAGTGATCCCTCCTTTTCTTTCTTCTTAATCTCCTTTGGAACTTGTCTTTGCTCTCGTGCTTTAGCTCTTTCCTTCTTCTTCCAAGAGTTCTTCTTTCTTTTATCCATCCTTTCTTTTGAACTTTCTTCCACCACAGTCTTCTAAGGGTTTCTTCTGGCCTCAGCCCTAGTTATCGCTGGAACTTGTACTCTCTCTTCTATCTCCTCATCACTTGGTAGGACAGACTCATCATTAGTTTGGATGTTTGGTTCCACCACAATCACAACTTTCAATGGGGATGTATTTATGCTAGGTCTGTTAGGGTTACTTGGACAATCCTTTATGAGATGATCTTTGCCACAATCTTTGCAATACACTTCCACTTTCAGTATAGGAGGTTGAGGACAATCTCTTATAAAGTGATCTCCCCCATACCTATAGCAAGTTCCCCTCTAGAAGTTTCTAGGGTTTTGGTTACTCAACATTCTTTGTTGGGGCATGAACTCATTTGCTACAAACATGAAAGTTGGAGGGTGTAACTCATAATTTCCTTTACTGTTCTAGTAGGAAAAGCATTGATTTTCTTTGTTGACCCACCTCTCTTCTTCCTCGCATTCCTCTGTGCATGACATAGAGCCTCTATCTTCAGAATCCTCATAACACATTGGTGTTGAGGGTGTTATTGCCCTTTCCAATTTTTCGTCCAAAGGCATATATTTGACATGCACTACATTGGTAGGTAAAGGTGGTCATTGACCTAAAACTGGTTGTGGAATTTCTTGATTGGCCATGTCTCTTATGGGATATTGACCTTTGAATGCCCTTGCTGTCCCCAATGGTGGGTGTGTTTGCCCAACACCATTGTTCCATTGTCTCTCTTGTGCGTAGAACTAGATAACTCTCTTTTCCCCCTGAAAGTGTCTCCTTGGTTTGGTGCAGAGATTGGTGTGATGATTTTCCCCACAGTTATTACATCTCGGGTTCAGGTTTCTATGTATGTTAGTATGTTGAATTCCCATGCCCAAATGTTTTGCTATTGCTTGAGCTAGTTCTTCAGTGTGTGCTATCTTAGATGAGGATGTTGATGGTTCCTTTCCTTCCGCCAAGTCCTCTCCTCTATTATTATCAATGTCTATGGCTTCCCTTATGCACTCATCTAGAGTTGTACACCTTCTACAATAAACTAGAGTTCTTAATTGTGCATTGTGTAAGCCTTCAATGAACAACGATATCCTCTTTTGCATAGAAGTTTTTTCTTGAGGGGTACGTCTGTCTAGGTATTGCTTGAACCTTCTAGTAGCTAACCTAATTGATTCCTTAGGATTTTGTTTGAATGTGTGTGTGAGAGTGGAAATTTCATATTTAATCCCTCTCTTAGAAAATTCTGCAATGAATTCTAAGAAAAAGGTTTCAATGTCATCAAAGGTTTCCATAGCAAGCGGTTGAAACCATTTGCCGACTGAATCTTTCAATGTTAATCCAAAAGCTTGGTATTGAGTGAAAAAGTCTATTACCTCCTCGGCTTTGAGTACTTGTTTGAATTCTGCTACATGATCATAAGGATGAGTGGAGCCATCATATTGGTTTCTCATGCTTTTCACCACTCGAGTTGGTTTAGTCTTCTAAATTGTCCTCCATGTCTCTCTCTATTATTTCTTCCTAGAACCTCAATGTTGTATCTTTGGGGTCTATTGTTTCCATGTTCCCTAAGCCCTAATCTTGGATTCCTGTTTACTCTAATGGGTGATAAATATGGAGGTTCTTGGTGTTCCATTCCTGCTTTGTTCCGTGCCTGATTACTTGTTGCTCCAATTTCCCCAAATCTATCTCTTACTAAGGGACCCATGTAAAGTGGATTAGGGTTTGCTTGTTCCTCTCCTCCCTCTTGAGTGGCTACATTCCTTCTAGAGAAAATAGGCTGGTTCAAGTGAGTGTAGGAACTCTTCAGCTCATCTACAAGTTTCCAAAAGCTTTTCCCTTCTTGATTTATGAAAGTTGGTGATTCTCTTGGTTCATTGTAATTTTTCAGTATTCTCATGGTCATGTGTGAGGGTGCCTGACTAATGTCTCTATTTGCAGCCCAATAGACATTTCCTGTGTCTGGGTTCAAGTAAAGCAAAGTGTCAACTTGGTCACATGATAGTCTAATGACCTGTTCTTGGTGTGTGCAAATAGATTCTCCTCGTGGAGTTAGGGTTTCCTCCATTTCCTCTCTTGCAACTCCTTTATTTGGTACTTCTCCCTAGTCATTGATATTCTTTGGGTCTGTAGTCGCCATGTAGGTGGTTCCATCTCTTTCTATGTAATGTCCATTCTCAAATTGAGTTATTGGTGTCATGTTGAGTAATGAGCTTGACCTAAGTCTTACTACATACCTCTAAATCCCATCCTTGTATATGTAGGCTCCAAACCTATTGGTGAATTCAAACCTAAGTATATTTTTGAAGTCCCCGTCACTCCCTTGCTCTTCTTGCATCCTACTGGTGGTAGTTTCTTGGTTCCCTTAGGTTTTGAGTTTGGTCCAAGTTAGGGTTAGGGTAGGATTCAGTTACAACTTTCCCTCCTCTTAACTGCATGGAAATAGGTGTTTGAATTCTTTGATGATTATTCCCACAATTCAAATTCTCCTATTCTTACCACTAAATTTGGACTACTTTGGTTTTGAACAGTTTAGAAAAATCGTGATTTCTTGGTAGAGAGTCGCGATTTTCTACCTCTCAACTCTACCACTGCTCCTTGGTCCCCTCCAATTATATTCTTAATTTTCCTCTCATCCAATGTTTCAATTTTCTTGTGATTTTGGTCAAGGGATCAAAGCATCACAATTTCTTGGGAGAGAATCGCGATTTTCTGCCTTTGATCTATCCTTGCAAACAGTCACGATTTCCTCGAAAATATACACGACTTTTTGATTAGCAAGAAATTCGCTATCTTCTCAAAGATAATAGTGATTCTCTCAAACAAGAGATTCGTGATTTTCTCTGGAGAAAATTGTGACTTTCTAGGCAAGTACCCCGACTCTCTGGAGATCAAGGGAATCACAATTTTCTCACCAGGACCCAATTTTTTGGTCTTTGTGTATTCAGGTGACCACTAAGAGAATGTCGCGATTTTCTCTCTGCTTAATTTATTATCTTATTGATTAAACTCTAGTCAACTCAGAGAATCGTGCTTCTCTTGAGAAGACTGATACCATATTTTCTCAGGCCCTAACGAATCCCCAATGAGGCACCTTAGGTGGTTAACACATTTTCTTGTTGCTAAAGTGACATGCAAGTGGTTTTGTGCCCTCCATCAATCAAAATCAAAATCAGAACATCACGAGTTTCTGTTCACTTATTATACTCAATATTCTCAAACAATGAATATCAAACCAATGGAAAAGAGTTCAAGGGTCTTACCTGGAGAGTTTTGAAGGCTCTATTTGCTTGAAATATCAATTGGGTAGGGGTACACTCAGAGTGCAGAAAGTCGCTATTCTTGCTTGCTCTTGCTGAACAAATGAAAAAGTCCTAAAATGGCCTAGGTTTTATAGCCTGAAGAAATTTGTGATTGTCTTCCACAAAGTCGCGATTTTCTTGATTTCATCGATTTGCGATTTTCTCATATCACAATTTTGCCCAACTGGAGAAAGTCGTCTTTTCTATTCGTGGAGAGAATCGCCTTTTTTTGAGAGGAAGACACGATTTTCTCATATTATCCAAGGTAGGAAATCGTGGTGAAGAGATGATTCTCTAGCATCCAAAATTTCTCTAATTTTTTTTTCTCCCTAGGTCCCAAAGATCCACTAAAATCTGAACCAACTCCTCTCACAATCTCCAGGACATAAAATTTGAACCCATCCTCCAAAGAAAGCAGAGATTCATGATTTCCAAGCAGAGGATCGCGATTTTCTTACACAGAGTTGTGATTTTCTAGAATTCCTCCAATCTCTAAGAAGTTTTCTCTTCAAGAGCTTTCCCATTTTCAACCATCATTTTCCTCCTTGTGAATTTTTTTTTTTAATCCATTTATATTGATTTTTATCATTTTGATTGATTTGTATAGAAAATCGAGGTTTACTTACAGAAAGTCGCGAAACTAGAAATGTTCATAGAATGCACATTGACTCTTCAATTCAGCCTTTAGATCTCGTTCATGCAGATGTGTGTGGTCCTATGCCCACTAGGTCCTTAGGTGGTTCTCTTTACTTTGTCACTTTCATAGATGATGCTACTAGAAAAGTCTACGTATATCCTATCAAATCGAAGGATGAGGTATTCCCTACTTTCAGAAAATGGCTTGCTTCAGTTGAGACTAAAAAAGGAACTAAGCTTAAGGCTTTACATTCAGATAATGGAGGTGAGTATACCTCACATGAATTCAGCATTTTCCGTCAGTTTAGAGGGATTCGTAGAGAGTTTACAACTCCTTATACCCCAGTACAGAATGGTGTAGCTGAGAGGATGAATAGAACTATTCAAGATAGAGTAGCCTCTATGTTGCATCATGCAAACCTCTCATAAGTTTTTTGGACAGATGTAGTATTGATTGTAGTTCATGTGATTAACCTTTCACCTAGTACTGCCAAAGGTCTGAAAGTGGCACAAGAGTTATGGACGGGGAAGCCACCATATTATGATCATCTTCGAGTTTTTGGGTGTGAAGCATATGTTCATATACCCAAGAATCTTAGACAAAAGTTGGACCATAAGTCAAAGAAATGCATTTTTCTTGGATATGGTCGAGAAGGACAATTTGGATATCGCTTATGGGATCCTGAAACACGGTCAGTGATCAAAAGTAGTGATGTCATTTTTAATGAGTCTAAAATGCATAAACAACCCATTAAGGAGGTTGACATGAGAAGAGTGGTGTTTGAGGATACTAGTCCTCCGATTAGCATGCATAAAAATGTTGCACATAGGGATGTTCAAGAGAATGTCCATTCAGATTAGTCTACACATATTCTTGTTCAGCAACCATTGAGACGTTCTTCACATGTCTCACATCCACCTGATAGATATGTTCCAAGTTTAGATTTTGTTATCCTAAAAGATGTCAGTTAGCCTTCTTGCTACAAAGAGGCTATGCAGACAGAGGATCATGTCAAGTGGGAGCGTGTCATGAAGAGTGAGCTCGATTCTATTCACAAGAATGGTACTTGGGATTTAGTACCTTTGCCACAGGGCAAGAAAACTTTACCATGTAAATGGGTATATAAGTTGAAATTCACATTAGATAGTGCTTCTCCAAAATATAAAGCACGACTTGTTGCAAAGGGTTTTAAGCAACAACATGGTGTTGATTTTGAGGAAATCTTCTCTCCAGTGGTCAAGATGACTACTTTGTGCATGTTGCTTGGATTCATTGCAATGGAGGACTTAGAGCTAGTCCAAATGGATGTGAAAACTGCTTTCTTGCATGGAGATCTTACATATCAGATATATATGGAACAACCAGAGTGTTATGTAGTTCTTGGCAAGGAAAGTCTAGTTTGTGAGCTCAAGAAGAGCTTGTATGGATTTAAATAGTCTCCTAGACAATGGTACCAAAAGTTTGATGCTTTTATGAAGTCTCAAGGATATTCTCAAAGCAATTAGGATCATTGAATCTACACAAAGAGATGCTAAGATGGCCGCTTGATATGCTTGATACTTTATGTTGATGATATGTTGATTACTGGGAAGTCCTCCTATGACTTGTTAATTCTCAAAAGGAATTTGAGTTAGACATTTGATATGAAGGATTTGGGGGATGCCAAACATATTCTTGTCATGTGCATTACTCGTGATAGGATTAAAAGATGTATATACTTGTCTCAAAGTGAGTACATATCCAAAGTACTTCATAGGTTCAATATGCAGGGTGGCAAAGCATTGAGTATTGTTGGAGTTAGACGTCTGCGGAAGCACGCGAACAGCACAAGGAAGAAGAAGAAGCTTGGAGCACAAACACACAATACTGAATGTATTACTAGAGAATGTACAAAGATAAGTAGCCCATTAGGGCAATAGGCATATATACAAGCCGGGGGAAAAAACCTCCTAAAGAGGGAAAAAAGTGCCCCGGCGGTCCTAGTGTGTTCACACACATCACTACCTAAATATATCAACAAATCCCCCTGGGAGTGATGCGGTGAACAAGGAGCTGGCACTCATGTATAAGGAAGTGCCAAGCTATGTGGAAATCAGTCCACAAAAGGAAGTAAGCCCAAAGCTTTGCGGAAAGCTTCAAACTTCTCCCTAGGCAGAGCCTTCGTGAAAAGGTCTGCAATGTTCTCCTGCGTGGGCACATATGCCAAGCTGATCTCCCCAGCAGAGAACCTCTCCCTGACATAGTGATAATGCACCTCAATGTGCTTAGTGCGAGCATGGAACACAGGGTTCCTCGCAATTGCCAATGCGCTCTGACTGTCAGTGAAGATGGTGGTGGCAGAAGACTGACCAACACCCAAATCAGTCATAAGGCGTTTGAGCCACACACACTCAACAGTCGCTGTGAAAGCTTCCCTATACTCAGCCTCACAACTGGAAGTGATCACAGTAGGCTGCTTCTTGCTCAACCAAGATATACATGAGCTACCAAGCATGAAGCAAAAGCCACTAGTGGACACACGAGTGTAATAGCAACCAGCCCAATCAGAGTCAGAAAAAGCATGCAAATCTGGCGGTACTGATTCCCCCTTGGGATAAAACAACCCAAGTAGCCGGGTACCACTCAAGTAGCGAAAGATACGCTTAACCGCCTGCCAATGCTTCACTCCTGGGCAATGCATAAACCTGCTCATCTGTGAGATAGCAAACTGAATATCTGGCCGAGTAATGCATAAGTAAATCAAGCATCCAACAACTTGCTGATAGAGAACAGCATCAAATGCATCTCCAGCATCATGAAGACTCAATCGTAAACCTGTCTCCATAGGAGTGGCAATAGGCTTACAGTCTTCAAGGCCAAAACGCTGCAATAATGTGTCAATATATTTCGCTTGACACAAAGCCATTCCACCATCAACTTGCATAAACTGAATACCCAAATAGTGATGCAAATGCCCCAAATCAGACATCTCAAATGAGGCATGCAAATCAGCCTTGAAATCAGCAATATGCTTCTCAATAGGACCAATGAGCAGCATGTCATCAACATAGACAACAATGATCAAAAGCACATCATTAGCACGCTTAACATATAAGGTGCTTTCAGTTGGACTATTCTCAAAACCATGTGCAACCAGATATGCATGTATCTTCTCATACCAAGCACGTGGTGCTTGCTTTAAACCATATAACGCCTTTTTTAATATGCACACCTGGTCTTCATGCCCTTTCTGCACAAAGCCACGGGGCTGAAAAACATACACTTCTTCATGCAAGTCACCATTCAAAAATGTTGTTTTAATGTCCAACTGATGTACATTCCAAGCATGATGGGCTGCAAGTGCACAAATACTCCGAACAGTAGTCATACGGCATGTAGGTGCAAAGGTCTCATCAAAATCAATGCCTCTCTCCTGCACATAACCCTTTGCAACAAGCCTAGCCTTATACCTGTCAACTGTACCATCAGGTTTACGCTTCAGCTTGTATACCCACTTAGTGCCAATGGCCTTCTCGCCAGGAGGCAAGTCACATAAAGACCATGTACCATTCTTCATTATAGCATCATATTTAGATTGCATAGCAGCCATCCAATTTTCTGAATTATGTGCTTCATCAAAAGAAACAGGCTCATTCTCATCACAGAGACTAGACGCAGCCATAGCATAGCAATCTGATGCAAAGGAGGCACTATGAGAGCCTGAACAAGTACGATATGACAAAGGTGCATCTAATTTGCTGTCACACAAAGTCTGCACCAACCATTTTGGCATAGTTTTTGCCTCCTCAATATCAGCTCTCTCATCAACAAGTGCATCATGTAAATCTGCATCAGAGATGGAATGATCTGCATCATCATATGAAACCTGCAAAGGCTGAGAAGTTGCCTCATTAGGACCATCACTAGATTGTCCACCTGTAAAAAGAGGCATCAAAGTATCATACATGTCTTTGGAGCTAACAGATGTCTCCTTAGTACATGAAAGCAATGGTTGAATAACATCTTCCACAAATACAACATCACGGATAACCAGAATGCGTTTAGTCTGTGGATGATACAGACGATAGCCTTTACTTTCAGAACTGTATCCAACAAAAATACATTTTACTGCTTTATCAGCCAATTTTCTGCGATGTTGTTTAGGCACTAATGCATATGCCAAACAACCAAAAACACGCAGATGAGCAACAGATGGCTTGCGGTCATGCCAAGCCTCATATGGAGTGATAGATTGCAGCGCTTTAGTGGGACACCTGTTAAGTAGATATATTGCACACATGACAGCCTCAAGCCAGAAACTATGTGGTAAAGCCTGACTCTTGACCATACACCTCGCCATCTCCATGAGTGACATGTTCTTCCGTTCAGCAAATCCATTTTGTTGAGGTGTATACGGCACTGTACACTGGTGTTTTATCCCATGTTCAGCCAAAAATGCATTAAAATCAGAAGACATATATTCCCCACCTCGATCAGAACGAAGGGTGCCCATTTTACATGCTGACAGATTTTTAGCCAAAACCAAAAACTGTTTGAAGCACAAAAACACTTCGAACTTTGCCTTCAATGGATATATCCATGCATGCCTGGAAAAATCATCAATGAAAGTCACGAAGTAAAGATAGTTTCCAAAAGAAGGTGTTTGCATAGGACCACAGACATCACTATGTACAAGCTGCAATTTCTTTGTAGCGCGAACTGAACCATCTTTTGGAAAGGAGGAACGCTGCATTTTGCCCAAAATACAGCCTTCACATACATGTTTTCCACGTGCCTCAAGCTTGGGCAAAGAAGACACCATATTAGATTTCTGTAGGCATAGCAAACTAGAAAAATTGAGATGACCAAAGCATGCATGACAAAGCTTTGCATCTGACATAGCCTGAGAATCATGAACTACACATGCCGAATCATTCACAGATCTTTCATAGTCTATGAGCTTATACAGCCCACAACATAAAATGCCAGAAGCAATAATCAGATCGCCATTTGACAGATCATGAACTGTACACCTATCATCAACAAAATTCACAACCAAGCCAATCTTGGCTAATGCAGAAACTGATAACAAGTTCTTTTTTATCCCTGGCACAAACAAAGCATCTGAGAAAGTGAAAGAACTACCATCAGCAGTAGTGAAAATGATCTTACCAACTCCCATAACAGGATAAGAGGAGTTGTTGGCGCATGTAACAGTATTCCCTCTAGGGGCAGGCTCCAGTGAAGAGAAGAAACTGCGCTGCAAGGTAATATGTTTGGTCGCCCCACTGTCAAAATACCAAACATCTGAGTCTACTGCAGACATGCACTGCTCATGAGAAGATGGGTCAAAACTGCAGACAGTAGTAAACGCCCATTCTTCTTCCTGCACAAGATTTGCAGACTCTATTTTTGGTGTAGAGGCCTCTACAACAACCATTCCAGCCTCTTTCTTCTTTGCCTCTTTAGCAGCCAGCTTTGGATAGTTCTTTATGATATGATCATTCCCTTTACAGTACTTACAAAACAATTTCTGCTTTTCTGATTTCTTCTCATCTTTATCCTGGGTCTTCGAATGTGCAGCATTTGCAGATTTCTGCTTACTAGTAGAAGAGCTCCATTTTCCTTTGCCCTTCTGACTAGTCAGGAAAGCTTGATCTGCAACATGCATAATGGACCTATTCTGCCTGGACTGATCTTCCTGCATTATAACAGAGACTAACTCCTCAAATGATAAGGCATTCGGATTGCCTTTCATCATCAACCAAAGAGTAGAAGCAAAACTCAGATATGAATCAGGAAGACCACTCAGAACGGTCTACACAAGTGAGCTATCTGGTATAACCTCATCAGCAGAAATCAATTTTTCCTTCAAATCTTTGATCTTCGTTAGGAAACTGTCCATAGAATCACCTTTATTCATGTGTTCACTCTCCAACTGTTTTCGGAGGTAAGCAACACGAGCCTCATTCCTAGCTTGATACAATGTGATAAGTGTATCCCAAGCATCCCTAGCTGTTCTGCAAGAGCGAATATGAGGAATAATGGCACGTTTGACAGACAAAGCTATCAATGCATGTGCCTGGGCATCTCTGCCATCCCAACGAATCTACTCTGCAGTAGGTGCAACAGAAACAACAGCACGAACAGGAATCTGCACAATATCATCTTCGACACCATCTTCATGAGCTCCAGCACCTGTATTTGCAGTACTTGTAGTTGCAGGTGTAACAGGACGTCTTTCAACACCCTGCACAATGTTCCACAGTCCTTTTGCAACCAATACGTGTCGCATCATATAAGCCCATAATGGGTAGTTGGTACCATCCAACTTATCCTCAACAGCCAACATACGGAATACATCACTGCTTTCAGCCATGGCCGGTGACTAAAATACCTTGATGCAGAAAATTGACTGTATCTCAAAAAGTTGAACAGAACTGCCAAGACGAGTTCTGTTAGACTTGTAGCAGACTTCGAGACGCTTAAACTGGCGAACAAAAACTGGTATATACCTTTGGCACAAAAAGACGAAATAGCCTGCACAAGTGCTGCGCTAGTGCGTTCGGAGGCCAAAACAAGCTCAGATCGCGATCTCGGAAACACCTTGAGTATGCTCACCAAAATTCATACGATTCTGAGACTGCAAACGGAGGAGTGTCGATGGCACCCTAGATGAAGCGACGAACTGCTCTGATACCAATTGTTGGAGTTAGACGTCTGCGGAAGCACGCGAACAGCACAAGGAAGAAGAAGAAGCTTGGAGCACAAACACAAAATATTGAATGTATTACTAGGGAATGTACAAAGATAAGTAGCCCATTAGGGCAATAGGCGTAGACCTAGAGTCCGGCCTAGTTAAAAATTAGGTTCTAGGGCTTATTTGAAGGCTCAAACGGAGTCTAAAAATTATGAAAATTGGTAGGATGATAGTTCTAATGCTCCTCAAGCTCAAGGACTCCTCGGCTTGCACAAAATGGAGCTACAAAAGTAGAAAATGGTATTTACAATGGTTTTAGTGATGGAAATCACTATTTTTGTAGGGGATTCTTCTGAAGAGTTGACATGTACTTCATGGAGCTCCCTACTTGCTCCTTCTTCTTGTGTGTGTCCACCTTTCTGATGTGCTTCCATGCTTGTGCTTGACCTTGAGTTCCAACACTCCCCCCCCTCTCGAGTCTGTTGTCCCTGACAGACCCTTGTTGTAGTGGTTGTTCCATGTAGTGCTTTGAGAGGTAGTATCCATTCTGTATGAACAAGAGCCGTCTATCTTCCAAATTTGGCAGCGTTGGTTGTTCGGTTCTTCATTTGTCAGTGCAAGCCTTTGCAAGTCTAGTCCCTTGGTATGTGCTTCTTTCGTGGATTCTGCATGAATGCGTCATTGTGAGCTTTCAAAGATTGTGAGTTGCTCAAAAGAGGTTATCAAGATTGAATTGGAGCAATTGCTAGCTTCGAATTGCTTCCTAGGTATTGATGTTGCCCCCAGGATGTCCTCTAGCTCTTCTAAAGATGATGTTCAGAGTAGTCATGCCAAGTACTCATAACCCATAGTGAATGATGGGTAAGTGTGTTAGTGCATGGGTTGAAAAAAGTATGTGCCTTGTGCACGGCCTTGTAATGTAGCCCTATGCATGCTTACTTGGAAAATGCATTGGAAGAAGTATGGTGCAAACATTTGGGGTTTTGAGCTAAGTGCTCAAGGGTATGCTGATGAAGAGGTTTCCTACTCTATCATGGTTATAATGTGGCCCAAGTAGGAGATTCTTACCATAAGGAAAGGTCAGTCGATGTGGATCTCTTCGTGTTGTACACCTTTCATCGTGATGGACCATTGGTTGGTTTATCATTGTCGATGAATTCCTTGGTTGATGGTCCACATAAGCTTGACTCATTCATGTTCCATAAGCCAAACCTAGGAACAAGCTCTCTCTCGCTTTTCTTCTCTCTCTCTCTCTCTCTTTTTTTTTGTGGGAAAAAATATCACAAAACAAGAACACAAAAGTTAGTATCAATAGAAAAAATTTGACATATGTCAATGTGCTCTTGTGCTTGGGATTCTCAAGTGTGTCTATGCACGGCCGTGTAATGTGGCCCTATAATAATGCATACTTTGGAAATGCATGACCTAAATGGTGCATAAGACAGGGTTGTGCAAGGAGCACATGGTTGTCGCTCGTCGAGGCTTTTGATGTTATTTGCAGATGCTATGGCAACCTTTGTTAGAAGTATCCATTGGATCCCCGAATGACAATTGATACTTCCTCCTTATAGGGATCCATTTGAGATTGGTCTTTGCTTGTTTAGTGATCTCCTTTGGCGGCTCCATGTTTGGATGCTTTCTTGAGGCTTTGATCCTGCGTGGTTGGCACTGTGGTTCTGTGGGGCCTACCAATGCTTTTGGTTTCCATACCCATATCCTTGTAGAAGAGGTTCTTTGATCTTTTTTGGAGCTCTGTGCTTGATTTAGTCCCTTACCTCGCCTTGGTGTCTTTGTTGTGCAGGTTGTTGCCTTGAAGTCCCCCCCTGGATTCTTTTTGAGTTTCGGCTTGATTGCTTTGTGTCCTTCGATTGGAAGTGGTCTTTCTTGAAGATAATTCATGGTAGGCCTAGACCATAGATTTTGAAGTCTAGTGTGAGGGGGCTGATTTTGTACAAGGGCTTTCTTTGGTACCCATATCATAGTGCAATTCGGTTGGGCTCTAAGTAATTTCTTGGCCACCCAAATTTTCTTGATATTACCAAGAAAATGTGATTTATGTTTCTTGATGTAAGGGTCTTTTGGGCCTTCTATGCGAGTTTTTTGAGAAAACTCATCTTTACATGGGGAATGCAACAAAGGTTGATCTTCTATACATGCATCAGATTTATGCAAGGGGTCAATGGGTAGTGTTGTTGGAGATTGATCTAGAGATTCATCGATACATTTATCCGTATTACACATTGAATCTCTAGATGTACAAATGGGTGATGCATTGTCATGATTGACCATCGATTTGACATTATTCTCCACATCAATGATACCTGGTATTTCTTGATCATCTCCTTCTTGATCATATGAGTGTAGATCATCCCTGCTTATGGTTTCATGAGGGGAATCCAAATTTATAGGAAGAGAGGGTCCTTCCACATCCCCCAAACACTTTGAGTCCTCCATTTCTCCATTCTCCAAGGTTTCCTGTGATTTACTCAAAGAAGGATTAGATTCAAAAACATGAGTAGAAAGAAAACTTTTTTCATGAAAAGCACACTCTTTGAAAAGATGATTTTGCCCCCAATTATCATAAGGTGGATAGTCATTAGGATTTTCCATAGACATATATGTAGAAGCACGGGTAATAGGTGGAGAAGACACCTCAAATTCTTGATGATTTTGTGTAATGAACCTTTGGGTGCCAATGATCAAGTCTTCATCTATACAATCCATGACAAAGAATGTTTCCAAAAATTGCATATCATCCACCATAACAGGTAACACAACTTGACCCATGCAATCATAATGTTCACCATCCATGAGGATAGAAGAGTGAGTTGTTGGTTGAATGTTCTCTAAGATAATGACCACTAGGTCAATATGAATTAAATTCCACTCACAATTAGGATTGATATAAACACCCAACCTTCTATGGTCATATCCTATTCTGATATCCACAAAAGTATTATCATATTTTCTTGTTGCAAATAAGGATCCAACCCCCTTAGACATTTCCCCCGTTTCCTTGACTCCTTGCAATTTTTCTCTAGATGTTTCATCCTCATGTGAGATTATTTCATGCACTTCATGTTCATCTCCCTTCTCTTTCCCCATCTTAGCCCCCTTTCTTCTCTCTTTTGCTTTTTTCTTTCCCATGATGCAATTTTTCTCCCTCTTGGTATTACAAAAAAATCCTCGAGCTATAGAGCTCAAAAAATGGGCTTTGGATGAAAAAGTTATGTCAAATCAAGCTCCTGGGGGTCAAA
This sequence comes from Ceratopteris richardii, assembly GCA_020310875.1. Classification (NCBI taxonomy): domain Eukaryota; kingdom Viridiplantae; phylum Streptophyta; class Polypodiopsida; order Polypodiales; family Pteridaceae; genus Ceratopteris; species Ceratopteris richardii. The sequence goes on along the minus strand of CM035433.1, from coordinate 87,043,792 downwards.
ACAAGCAAGCAGGACCTTTTGGAAAAAATCACAATTTTGTGAAATCAAGAGAACCGTGATGCTATGAAATCAGAGAATCGCGATTTTGTGAACTTCAAGAGAATCGCGATTTTGTGAACTTCAAGAGAATTGCGATGCTGTAAATCTCCAGAGAATCGCAATTTTGTACCTTGAGAATCGTGATTTCACAAAATCGTGTTTTTGGCTGAAAATCGTGATTTATGAGAATCGCGATTTTGAGCAGAAAATCGTGTTTTTGAGAATCGCGATTTTGAGCAGAGAATCGTATTTTTGAGAATCGCGATTTTGATCACAGAATCGTGGTTCACAGAATCGTGTTTTCACAAAATCGTGTTTTCACAGAATCGTGGTTCACAGAATCGTGTTTTCACAAAATCATGTTTTTGCTGAAAATCGTGATTTGTGAGAATCGCGATTTTGAGCTTAGAATCGTGTTTTCACAGAATCGTGTTTTCACAGAATCGTGTTTTCACAGAATCGTCTTTTGAAAATCGTGATTTTGTCTCAGAGAATCGTGGTTTCCAAAAATTTAGAGAATCGCGATTTTGAGCACAACCACAGAATCGTGTTTTCTCATAATCATGTTTTTGACATGAAAATCGCGATTGCCAACAGAGAATTGTGTTTTTGAAAATCGTGTTTTAGAGAATCGTGTCTAAGAGAATCGGGTTCTAGAGGATCGCAATTTTGTCTCAGAGAATCGTGGTTTCCAAAAATTTAGAGAATTGCGATTTTGAGCACAACCACAGAATCGCGATTCTGATAATGACCACAGAATCGTGTTCTTTTCAAAAGGCTTTTAGGCGGGAAACAGAGAATCGCGATTTTTTAAAAGAAAATTTGAATTTTCACAGAATCGTGATTTTCATCACAGAATCATGTTTTTTGGCGGGAACTTCGAATTTTTGAGCGCCGAGCAATGGCGAGCTCCGTATGTGCAGAATTCATGAAAAAACACAGCGCTTGCACTCTCTTGCACTTCCTAACTCCTCCTCACACAATAATGCATGAAAAATGGTATGAAAATGGTGAAAATGACTAAAAAACAAGAAATTTCTATGAAGAAGAAGATGGAAGAAGATGGAGATGGTGATGATGATGAAGATGAAGAAGAAAAATCAGAAAATGAACAAAAATGATAGTTTTTTTTTTTTTACCTTCCAACGTCGCAAATCTACGATCTTACCATCACAATGCTCGTCCTCGAAGCTCTCTCCCCGGCAACGGCGCCAAAATTTGGTGTAGCTCAAGCGTAAGCACCACCTCCTTTATTTGTCAATCCGCGGAGACGTGAGGACTGGTATGAAGACCACGAGCAAGTGAAGGCACAAGTGCGTGAGTGAACGCACACAAACATGCACACACATACACACACACGCGCACACGGTAAGATCAAAGAGAGGAACAATGGAAGGACTTTGATTACAAAAGAAATCTATTACAAAACTGAAATCTACAAGAAGCTAACCCCAAAAATGAGCTCTCTGTTAGACGGCCGCCGAATAAGGACAAATGTACTAGGACAGGCATCTTAAATGTAAAAGAACCTTTCGGGAAACGTGCAGGTAACTAAAGATTCGCGCACCCTTGTAAAAAAATCTTCTATATAAGGCAATGAGAAAAGAGTGGCCGAGAGCCCGTTTGGGGAATTGTAAGCGTACTGTTTAAAGTATGTATGTCATTGAGAAGATTGAACTCGACTCTGTTCTGCTCTGTTCTGTACTCCGTCTAGTCGTTTATTCACACTGTAGCGCAGAGTTACGGATTGGTAGTCTTGTATTACGAATTTGTTCGGTAATGGTTGAGTGTGTCTCTGAGTGTTGTTAAGTTGCAGTATGTTGTTTGTCAGTCTGTATGCTGAACGAGGGAATGTGAAAAGCAGTCCTGAACTGTCTGCGTGTTAACATTTTCTGTAAGTGACCAAGTTCGATACAGTAGTCTGCATTCACTGTTGATTCCGATCACAGGAAGACTAGTATCTGTAATGGTCGAGGTGCGAGTAGGACACTGTTAAACCTGCGACTAGTCGATTGTTGTTAGGAGATTTGTTGCTCGAGTTGGGCATACAGTAAGTTTGCATAAATTCAGGGTATAGATGTCTGTTTGGTATACCTGTCTGTTCTGAAGAAGTGCATATTAGGTGATCTTTGTTTACTGAAGTATTGGATACAAGTAACCGGACTACTGCTCAGATAGCTATAGCAGGATCAGTTCGGAAAGTCTAAGTCCAATACGCCGAACAGTTATCAGTTGTTCAGAATTGAGTACTGAGCTAAGACACGAGAGAGTATTTATGCTTATGTAAGAAGCTGGGAAAATAGTACAGGGCCTCTGTCTAACAAACCCCTACCACTCCCAAGAACCCACGTGGCTAAGAGTTAATTTACTTTTAATTATCACGGTAGTAGTAATCAGATCAACCAGCTAACCTCCACACGGAAGAGTAGAGAGTCAGAGACGCCCAACATTCTAAAGTATTCGGAGTCCGAAATCAGAGTCTGTAGACTCAACGGCTAACATTTGGCGCCATCTATGGGAAAGTGGCATCAGACTGCCAGTTACCTGTGAGAAAGTGGCATTAGAGTGCCAGCTGTTTGTCAGAATCAAACATCACGTTTATAGTTCGATTGACTGACGGTAGCAACAGAGCCAGATTGTTGCCAACTGCTCAGATAGTGCTACTGCGCAATGATACATGCCGGTTACTCGGTCTGGCGAAACGTATCCTAAGAACCATAAGGCTGGAACACGTAAAGTACTAAAGACAAACCTAGTAGAAGAAGGTATAACGCGGTCTGACCCAGTGGTCAAGCAAGTTAAGGACGTTAGAATTAATTCCGGTCATATTCCGGTGGAACGATCAACGCCTTTGGTACATTCTGGTGATACTTTGACCCAACCTATCGAAGATATAGTAATTCCAGAATCTACCAAGATGCCGCTGGAAACCAGTTTAACAATCTTGGATCAAGATTCAGAATTATCCACGATCAGAAACACTCTAGGAAAAGAGATCGATAAAAGCGGAAAAGCACTGCATTCTGGCACAATTTCAGTTCATTTCGGTGATATTCCGGTGATAGAAACACCAACTGTCGGCCAAGGCTTAGCATTTTTGGCGGAATCCTCAGCCCAACCAGCGTGCTTGGAAGAAAGATTTCGGATATTGGATATCCAGAAGGAAGGAAAATTGTTCGAAGCAGAAATCCGACGCATTCTAAGTAAAAACAGCACACCGGAAGGCACACCATCCGGCGATACAAGCTCCGATAGTTCATCCAATCAACTTCCAGATACAGAAGGAGGGCCTAATATACTCACAATGAACGGACAACAACAGCAACAACAGTTATGTCAGCCAAGGCCGCCTCCAATAGGAGTAACATAAACGAAATTCGTTGGATTCCTAGGAGATGATCCGAACGCTCACGTACGTACTTTCGAAATAAGTTATGCAGTTCTTAACCATCCACCGGATCAGGCATATAAGGCCATTGTTTTTCAATCTACACTGGTCAACGAAGCAGCTAGATGGCTTACAGAATACGATATTAATCATTTCGGTACCTATGACGCAGTACGAGACGCCTTTCTGCAACGATTCAGGCTAAAGAAGAATCCCGCCGAAATCTTCGATTATTTACAAAACAACAGACAGAAGGCAAATCAGACTGTCCAGGAGTATGCTACACTCTTTAGAACACACTTACGACAGATACCACAGGCCCACGCTAACTTACCTGATGATGTCATCACTCAGTGGTTCATCAATGGCTTAACCCCACAACAGAAGCAGATCATGATCATAAGATGTGTCGGAGCTATGACGTTGGATGCAGTCATTGCCATGGCTCTGCAATTGGAATCCAAAGTCGGTGGATTTACAGAAGATCTGGAGTGGTTAAAAACAAACAAAAATATGGCTGAAGATATAACCAGACAAGTATACTGTGTCACATGCAAAAATTCAGGTCATACTAGTGACAATTATGCACTAAATCAAACGTTTTGCGCTATATGCAACACTGCCGGACACACCACCGGAAACTGTGTCTACAACGCCAAAGTACAGGGAACAGCAACGGTCAATGCAGTTATTCAAGAACATGGACAGCCAGCGACTCACTATGTGCCTCCGCAACTGAGAAACAATCAACCGCAGGGATATCGGAACTACCGAGGACAAAGGAACAACAATTATAATGTAAACCGTTGGCAGAACGGACCACCACCGGAAAATCCCAATTTACCACCGCCACGCTGTCATTTTTGTGGTGAATTCGGGCACATTAGAAGATTTTGCAAAGATGCAGCTGAGTATGATCAAAGGAAGAAGGAGCGACAAAACCCAATGGCCAACATGGTACAAATCACACCGGTAGAAACACAGACTGCTACAGTCCAGACCCGATCCGGTAAACAACTGCAGTCGGCAGCAAAAATATTCGAACTTAGGTTACGAGAACAACATAGGATGTATAACAAGGCTAGTCACTGGACCGCAACAGAACCACCAGTGTTCCCAGAACCTATTCCGGTGACTCAGGCCTCGTCGACAAAGGAAGGAACACAACAAAAGGAAGCAGCAGCGGAGCCATCATCAGCAGTAGACATAACAGCAGATACTTCTGCATCAGCAGAGACCTCAAGTTCAAAGGAGCAGGACAACCAATCTCAACAGGCCTGGGAAATTTTATCCAAGGCATCTATCACCCTGCCTCTAGGCCAACTACTGGCATTAGTACCTGGAATTCGACAACAGTTCCAACAACAGTTCAGTCCGGTACCTTCTTGTATTCCGGCAACAGCAGCAGTGCAACCGGAACCTGATTCTACGGTTGATCATTCAGTTCCCTTGATTACAGTATGGTATAAGAATCATAAAATTACGCAGGTATTGATTGATGGAGGCTCTGGTGTTAACATTGTGACTACAGCCTTATGCAAAAGGTTAGGATGGACCGAAATCGAACCAGTTCAATTTTTTGTCAGAATGGCAGATCAATTTAGAGTCCATCCCGTAGGACTTGTGCGGAATGTACCCATTACTTTACAAGGTACGACCTTCAAAATGAACTTTGTTATACTAGATCTGCCGGAATCCACTTTGGATTACAACCTTCTGTTCGGTCGACCTTGGCTGAAGCATGCGAAGGTAATACAGGACTGGTATGCACAAGAGCTTACGTTCAAAGATGCCAACCGTAGATATGTGGTAAAATTAGATGCTATACAACCGTGCAAACTTCACGCCAGACCATATTTTGCTGAACCAGTCCACATGTTAGATGGACTATCAGATGATGAAGAAGAGGAATTTCTGAAGAATAACACTGATTTAATGTCTTTAGGGACTGTTGATCTGCAGTCCGTTATAGATAACTGGAACACTTCAGTTTGCACAATAGTACCTATCACCGAAAAAGCTAAGCAGGAAGATATTGTCCCAACACATGGCGATGAATTACAATCGTTGTTCAAGTCAACAGACGATACAGAGAAACCACAACAGTTTTATGTCTCCGAAGACCAGTTGACCACGTACAATCTAGGAGACGAAGATCATCCGCGACCTGTAAAGATAAGGCAAAACTTATCGGAATCATTTAAAACTGACTTGATTCGACTTCTTCGCGAATTCTCAGACGTCTTTGCATGGGATTACAAAGATATGAAAGGATTAGATCCGCGCATCTATCAGCACAGAGTCATGTTGAAGCCTGAAGCTAAACCGAATAAGCAGCCCAGCTACCGGATGAATCCCAATTATGCATCACAGGTAAAAGCCGAACTTGATAGATTATTAAAGGTCGGATTCATCGTACCAGTGGAGCATGCTGAATGGATCTCACCAATTGTGATTGTGCCAAAGAAAAATAAGCAACTGCGAATCTGCGTGGATTACCGGAAATTAAATGCAGCAACCATACCAGACCCTTTCCCGATCCCCTTCTTGGATACCATGCTCGATAGGGTAGCAAGACATGAAATGTATTCATTCTTAGATGGATACAGTGGTTACAATCAGGTTAGAATGGTTGAAGAAGATATACCAAAAACTGCCTTCATTACCAATTGGGGTGTCTTTGCTTGCACTGTAATATGGTTCGGATTAAGAAATGCACCAAGCACCTTTCAGCGATGTATGCTCCTTATCTCACTTCGTTTATGCAAGTATATCTCGATGACTTCTTGATTTTTGGGAAGATGATGGCACATTTGCTTCATCTACGATGCTGTTTTCAAAAGTGCCGAGAGTACAGACTCTGCCTTAACCCAAACAAATCTGTGTTTGTCGTTTCATGTGGCAAACTACTTGGTCATATTGTATCTGCCCAAGGTATCCGAGTAGACCCAGATAAGATTTCAGCAATTTTAGAAGCCCTAGTACCCGCTACTTTAAAAGAAGTAATGCGTTTCATGGGTCAAGTACGGTGGCATGGCAAACACTTACGGTGGCTTGCTCATCTGGCTGTACCACTGAATAGACTAATCACCAAAACTCCCCTACAGTTCGAATGGACTCAAGAATGCCAAACCACATTTGATCGACTCAAGTATTTATTGACGCAGGCACCAATCTTACAACCACCGGACTGGGACAATCCGTTCCATGTTTTTGTCGACGCTTCAGATATTGCGATTGGTAGTGTTCTGATGCAGCAAACAAATAAGTGGTTTCGCCCCGTTTATTATGCCAGCAGAAGGCTTGCACCTGCAGAAAAGAACTATTCTACCACCGAAAGAGAATGTCTAGGATTGATTTACTCGATCAAAAAGTTCAGACATTATCTACTAGGCCGGAAATTCACCTTTCATGTGGATCATGCTGCCCTCGTCTATCTAGTAAGACAACAGCATTTAGGTGGACGATTAGCACGATGGGTGCTGCTCTTGCAGGAATTCGATTATGAAGTCATTCACCGACCCGGAAATGCACATGCCTTAGCAGATTTCTTATCTCGTCTAGATTTCGGTGAAACTCCGATAGGCATAGATGACACGACTCCAGCGATCTATAGTTCTGAGCCACTGACCGATGAGACTGTCGAATCACAAGCACCACCTACATATTATGATCAGATTCTAACTTTTCTCACCGAAGGATGCTTTCCATCCCAGACAGCCAAACCAGTCCGAAGGAAAATTGCAGTCTTTAGTCGCCGATTCCGGTTAGTTGCTGGAGAACTATATTATGTAGATCACACCGGAATCCTACTTCGCTGTGTCCCTCCGCATGAAATTAACTCAGTCATCACGATGGCTCACTCGACCCCTACTGGTGGTCACTTTGCCACAGATTTGACTCACCGAAAAATTTTGCAAGGAGGTCTCTGGTGGCCAACTATGTACAGAGATGTGGCCCAATTTGTCAAACACTGCGATAACTGTCAAAGGTCTGGACAACCACTGCAACGACACTTCTTTCCCTTGTAGCCTATTATGCCACTCGAACCATTTCAAAAATGGGGATTAGATTTTATCGGGCCAATCACACCTCCAGCAGTCTTCAGTAACAACAGATACATACTAACTTGTACAGACTACACAACGAGATGGGTAGAAGCTTGGGCTTTACGGTCTGCTACAGCGGTTGCAGTAGCAAAATGTCTGCTAAATGATGTCTTCCCACGATTTGGCTTACCACTCAAATTGGTGACAGATCAAGGTACTCACTTTGTAAATCAATTAATGAAGGCACTCACCCAATCATTCCAGGTGACACACAAACTCAGCTCTCCGTATTACCCTCGTGCCAATGGTTTGGCCGAAAGTACAAACAAATCACTGTTGAATATCCTCCGGAAACTAATCATGGAAGCACCAGAAAGATGGGATCAACTACTACCTGCAGTATTATGGGCATACCGAACTACATATAAGGTAACAACAGGCTTGACACCTTTCAAACTAGCTTATGGCTTAGAAGCAATAGCACCCCTGGAAGTAGTCATCCCAAGTCTGCGTGTAGCAATCACTCAGAAGATGCTACCGGAAGATTCGCTGACAGCACGAATGGACGCACTGAGAGAACTTGATGAGCACCGATGGCTCAGCTTTTTAACCATGCGCGAAGTACAACTAAGGCAAGCCAAGACACACGATCGATATTTGAAAACTCCAATCTTTTCGGTAGGTCAGCTCGTACTCTTCTACAACGCAAAGTCGGATAGAGCAGCAGGAAAGTTCAAACTACGATGGTTCGGCCCTTTCAAAATCTCAGAACAAGTCGGTCCGGCGACTTTTCGGTTGACTACGTTGATTGGAAATCCACTCCCAAAAGTAATCAATGGGTCGAAGCTGCAGCCATATCATCACGCCACTAGCTCGCATTAAATTTTTCGGTGGTGGACCGCGTTTTGTTTAATCTTTCCTTGTTTTCTTTCTTTTTTTTATAAATAGCCGTGTTTTGAAAAATCTTTATGTTACCAGCCGCCCCCTTACCAGTCACTCAAGCACGCATGCCAGCATGCAAACAGTATCATTCCCGCACCGCACAATGATACCCAACCCCCTTTCCCACCCCACCATATTGTTCCTATTTAACCCTTTCGGCAGCGCCAAAAATCGCTACTGTGTTGAGTGTTAGTGTTCTGTGCGACCCCTTGCGCTCTGTATTCGTGCTCATAGTCTGTATCAGCAAACGCCATGGAAGCACTAGCCAATTATATTGCCTTCAGCGATGGTATCCCTACTGAGGTAGGTGAATACCTGCGTTGACGAGGGTTGGCCAACTTTGCTGAGTTGCCTTGGCACTCAGTGGAAGCCCATCCCTTCTTCGCGCAAATCATACCTGCCATCGCCCAGTCCCCCGCCACCGAACGCCAATGGATCTTCCCCTCGCTACCTTCGCGAACAGTCATCACCTTCCAAGCCTTCGCTGAAGCCTACCGCCTCAACCCGCAAGGCCGCGAAAATGGCCCTAGTATTCCCCCCGCCCGCATGACCGAAATATTTCCCTGCTCTTCGTCCAACGAATACGCCATTCTCTGCCGCCCCGAACCCGAACGATCTGCTCTGCAATTCCTAGTCGCCATACTCAACCTGCAGAAGCGCACCTACGGCATCTCCCGACCCTTCTATTCCGCCTTAGATTTAGCAGCCCGAGAACCCGTAAACTTCGCCTCCTACTTTTTCCATAGAATTCATAAAGAGTGTGTAGCCATAGTGAAGCAAGTAAATAAGGGAACCACCCCGCGCTCTCGCCTTCCCCATATCATATCATTCCTCTTCCCAGCCATCCTTGCCACACAACCACCACCCCGAGGACCAGTCTTACGGCACGAAGAATCAGTTCAACCACTTGAAGACGATGAAGAAGAAGACGAAGAAATCAACCAGTTATTCCGCAGCAAAAGGATCCAAATCAATTCATCAGAAAGCGAAGCACAAGGTTCCACCGGAAAGGATCAGGAAAACGCTAAAGACAACCAAAACCAAGAAGAAACCTTCCACGACACAGCCACTTCCATACACAATGAATCATCGGCCGACCAACACGACCAGCAGAATCCAACGCCAACAGCGACTACCTCAATCGAAGAAGCATCAGAACACCAGGACGACGAGCACCAAGCTGTGGACAAAGCTCTCAACACCCTGTTAAAGGCCGTCGATTCCACTATCGCCCACATCAACAATACCGAATCTACTCAATCACCACCAGTCAACCCTCTTCCCCCGCCATTTTCCGAATCCTCTTCATCCTCCCTCAATTATTCACCCCCGACATCCCCCCAAATCAATACCCAAACCTCTACGCAACCACAACATCCCCTTCTCCTCTCCTCCGTTCTGGTCTTTTCCGAGCTTGCTACCATGGGCCAATTACTTATTTCCCTCTCTCAACAACTTCCAGTACAGCTTAGTGAGGTTGCAAATACCATTCGGCAAGACCTACAACACAAAGTCGACCTCCTGGAAGTCGACATCATCCCTCTCCAAGAAGAAATCGATGCCGTAAAAGCAGAGAATCATCAATTACAGACGCAATTAGCAGACCTCCAAGCACAGTTTTCGGCACAACAGGTCTTGATACAGCAAAGGGATGCAGCACTAGAGCAGCTTGCCGCCAAAGACCAGCTATTACACGCAGCGCACGAAGAAATCCGGGAATTGAAGACCGCACTACAGGAAAAAGAAGATATCAGCTCATCTCTCGAGGAATTGGTCGAAGAAACGAAGGCCCAATTGTAGGAAACCATCCAGAAAAATCAAAACCAACAGAGAGAAGCAGAACAAGTCAAAGACGAGCTACGAAGAGCCCAAGAATGCACGGAGGAGGTCAACCGAATGCTAAGACACCAATTAACCAGGGAAGCCAAATACCAAAAGGATCTAGCAAATGCTCGCAGAGAACGAGATGCATACTACAAAACTATCGAATTTCAGAACCAGCAACTCGAGCGACTAGATAACCAGTTGCGAAATCAGAAGGATTGAGTCACTGATATGCAGAAGCAAGTCACCGAAATAAAGACATCCAGGGACACTGCATTATCCAACGAATTCTATTTACAAGAGGCCTTCTTACAGACCCAGGCCGAAATTTTGTTAACCCAAGCCATAGCTATTAGCTCCGTTAGAACGGACGCTCAGTTATTAGAACCGACTACTTTAGTTCAGATGATAGAAACCATTAAAAAGAAAATCACCCGAACGTTTAGGCTCGCCCGAAACATGTATTTAGAAGGACTCGTAGCAGAACCATAGGAACCTGCGGGTTCGAGTCCACCGTGCGTGCCAGTGTTAGACGGCCGCCGAATAAGGATAAATGTACTAGGACAGGCGTCTTAAATGTAAAAGAACCTTTCGGGAAACGCGCAGGTAACTAAAGATTCGCGCACCCTTATAAAAAAATCTTCTATATAAGGCAATGAGAAAAGAGTGGCCGAGAGCCCATTTGGGGAATTGTAAGCGTACTGTTTAAAGTATGTATGTCATTGAGAAGATTGAACTCGACTCTGTTCTGCTCTGTTCTGTACTCTGTCTAGTCGTTTATTCACACTGTAGCGCAGAGTTACGGATTGGTAGTCTTGTATTACAAATCTGTTCGGTAATGGTTGAGTGTGTCTCTGAGTGTTGTTAAGTTGCAGTATGTTGTTTGTCAGTCTGTATGCTGAACGAGGGAATGTGAAAAGCAGTCCCGAACTGTCTGCGTGTTAACATTTTTTGTAAGTGACCAAGTTCGATACAGTAGTCTGCATTCACTGTTGATTCCGATCACAGGAAGACTAGTATCTGTAATGGTCGAGGTGCGAGTAGGACACTATTAAACCTGCGACTAGTCGATTGTTGTTAGGAGATTTGTTGCTCGAGTTGGGCATACGGTAAGTTTGCATAAATTCAGGGTATAGATGTCTGTTTGGTATACCTGTATGTTCTGAAGAAGTGCGTATTAGGTGATCTTTGTTTACTGAAGTATTGGATACAAGTAACCGGACTACTGCTCAGATAGCTATAGCAGGATCAGTTCGGAAAGTCTAAGTCCAATACGCCAAACAGTTATCAGCTGTTCAGAATTGAGTACTGAGCTAAGACACGAGAGAGTATTTATGCTTATGTAAGAAACTGGGAAAATAGTACAAGGCCTCTGTCTAACAGACCCCTACCACTCCCAAGAACCCACGTGGCTAAGAGTTAATTTACTTTTAATTATCACGGTAGTAGTAATCAGATCAACCAACTAACCTCCACACGGAAGAGTAGAGAGTCGGAGACGCCCAACATTCTAAAGTATTCGGAGTCCAAAATCAGAGTCTGTAGACTCAACGGCTAACACTCTCTAGCTCTTTTTATAGGTTTTTGACTAGTTTTGGCCCTGTCCAGACCTAGTGTCCGGCCTAGTTAAAAATTAGGTTCTAGGGCTTATTTGAACGCTCAAACGGAGTTTAAAAATTATGAAAATTGGTAGGATGATACTTCTAATGCTCCTCAAGCTCGAGGACTCCTCGGCTTGCACAAAATGGAGTTACAAAAATAGAAAATGGTATTTACAATGGTTTTAGTGATGGAAATCACTATTTTTGTAGGGGATTCTTTTGAAGAGTTGACATGTACTTCATGGAGCTCCCTACTTGCTCCTTCTTCTTGTGTGTGTCCAGCTTTCTGATGTGCTTCCATGCTTGTGCTTGACCTTGAGTTCCAACATACACCTATGGAGCAAAATCATAAGCTTAGTGCTTATGAAGGCGAGCCAAGTGAAGACATCACAAGCTATCAAAGCTTGGTTGGAAGTTTCAACTATGCAACACTCACAAGGGTGGATATATGCTATAGTGTTACCATATTGAGTCAGTTTATGCATAAGACGAGAAGACCACAGATGGAAGCGGCCAAGAGAGTCCTAAAATACCTAAAGGGTACCATGAATGAAGGTTTGTTTTATCCATTTACTTCAGATATTGAGCTAAAGGCGTACTTAGATGCGGATTGGGCCGGATCTAGAGATGATAGAAGAAGCACATATGGGTATGTATCATTTGAAGGTTCAAAAATCATTTCTTAGTCATCCAAGAAGCAACCAACAGTGGCATTATCTTCTAGTGAAGACGAATATAGAGGTTTGGCTAATGCAAATCAAGAAATCATGCGGTTAAAATCTATGTATATAGATCTTGGACTTCATTCTTCAACACCTCACATTTTTTGTGACAATACAAGCTCACTACATCTTGCAGCTAATCCGGAATACCATGCTAGAACCAAGAATATTGAAGCCCACTACCATTATGTAAGGCAGAAGCTAATGAGCAAGGATATTCAACTATCCTATGTCTCTACATATATGCAATGTGCAGACATGTTGACTAAAGCTCTTGATGGTACAAAATTGAGTAGATTCAAGTTGATGATTGGCTTGAAGGAAATCAAGGACAATTGAAGACTTATTTGGAGGCCAAGCATGTTAGACTTGAGGGGGAGCTGTTGGTCCATTTTACCCAATTCTACATGCTTGATATGATTTGATTTATGTTCATTTGTAGTCATATGTGTAGACATATGAACACCTCTTGTAAAAGAGTATATTTTATCTCTTGTACTTGTGAAAGAAAGAATGGCTTAAGTCATCCATGATGTAAAAAGGAAATTCGTGGCTCTAACTACCTAAAACTAAAAATCCATAAGTTGAGAGAATATCTCCTAATTCTTATCATCACTTTTAGGTGAAGATATTTGAATTCAAATTCAAAAGTACCTCCAAAAGTAGCTATAAAAAGAACAAGAAGGAAGTCGCCACTAGAGAGCTTGATTCGTGCCCACTTCATGTTCATTTGTAGAGATTGAAGAGCTTAATCCATAGCTCTATCATTCTACTCCCATTGTGCACGTATTCAATGCCAATGTGGTTGTAATTATATGTGAATCTATACATTCATCATTTACTTCTTCTCTGTTTTATTCTCTGCTATACTCACTCATAATAGTTACTTCATAAGCTCATATCTCGGGCTATATGTAATCTTTTTCAGAGTTTTAAAGTGTATTGGATTTATCTCTAAGTCTAGTTTATGCTCCCAAAAATTCATGCTCATTGTCTTTATTATTTGTAAGAAATATGTGTTTTTTTGCTCATTGGTCGAATCTCTCTAGAGCCCCGAAAATGGTGGGAGTGTTCTAGATCTTGCTAAATCTTGTTCTCATTACTCAATAGATCAATTGAAGTTTTTAAACTTGTATTAGCAAGCTATATAAATATCTTTGCTATTTCTAAAAGGAATGTTTCTAATTCCTACGAGGTTGCTTCTAAAAGGAATGTTTCTAATTCCTATGAGGTTGAGAGCACTATTCATTTTTTCCAGCAGGTGTATGTAAAAAAATAGCAAGTTTTGGGAGCTAGTGATTTTGCAACTAGTCTATCTTGACTCAAACTTTTGAGATACTTGTTCCAAAACACTTGGGTGTTTTTTTTGTGGATTAGGAAGCATAAAGGGTCTACTTACCAACTCTGAAGTCTTATTTGGCTGGCGTGAAGCTAGTTGTAGCCGCACCAACTCATCTTCGGAGCACCCTCCATCTCTCTCTACATCTACCACCACCATCTTTATTGAAAGTCAGATTGATTGGTAGTTGCAAGGAAACCTATGTTCCATGTTTGCACTAAGAACATTGAGGTGCACATTCATTATGTCAAGGACAGGTTCTCTACCAAAGAGATCAGTTTGGCATATGTGCCCACATAGGAGAACATTGTAGACCTCTTCACAAAGGCTCTGCCTAGGGAGAAGTTTGAAGCTTTCCACAAAGCTTTGGGCTTAGTTCCTTTTGTGGATTGATACCACATAGCTTGGCACTTATACATGAGTGCTAGCTCCTTGTTCACCACATCACTCCCAGGGGATTTGTTGATATATTTCAGTAGTGAGGTGTGTGAACAAACTAGGAAAACCGAGGCATTTTTTCCCTCTTTAGTAGGTTTTTCCCCCCTAGCTTGTATATATGCCTATAACCCTAACATGTTACTTGTCTTTGTACATTCTCTTGGTAATACATTCAGTATTATGTGTTGTGTTGCAAGCTTCTTCTTCTTCCTTGTGTTGTGTTCGCATGCTTCCACACACCTCAAACTTCAATAGTATTGTTAGGCCCTAGTTAAAAAATAGTGCCTAGAGGCTATTTGGAGGCCAAAACGACATCAGAAAACTATGAAATTTGGTGTAGAGATGCTCCAAGTGACCTTGAAGCTCAATTACTACTTAGCTTTTACAATGTGGGCTCAATCATTGCTAAACATAGGGCTTTATAGTAAAGTTAGGCAATTTACAAGTATTTTGGGTATAAATTGGAAGGAAACCTATTTTGAGGTGGGTTTTCAGTTGGGAAAAAATAGTAGACCCCTTCCTCTTTCACTTACATGCTCATACTCCCCTTCAACCACATGCTTCAACCTTCCTCTTTCACTTCTATCCTCATAATCCCCTTTGACCATAGTACTTACCCTTTGATTGAGCTTTGATCACTTTGACTTTGAATTTTAGGCCACTTTTTAGAGCTTCCTCCAACACATGCATTTAGATATATGCATGTTTTAAAATTGTTATCAATATAGCATGCGGTTGACCAAGCCACTAATGTGTAATTAAAACATACACATATAGAATAGAGTTTGACACTCATTCGGCCTTTCACATAGACACTAACAATATTGATGTCCCACTAAAGGATAGTATCCTTTATATGAGACAAGCCATAAAAATATAAAGAATGAAAAAAGAATATGTAAGCATATGTATATGACCTATGCCTTTCATTTTATGGTCATGTTACACAATGTACAAGGGATTGTCCAAAAATAGGAATCAAGTGACTCCTATCATGTGATAATAATGTCTAAATCTATATTGTGTTAGAACCTTTGTCAAAGCATCTTCCCCATTTAGTTGAGCGTAAATCTTGTTAATTAAAATGCACTCATTGGCCAAAAGCCAGAAAAAAAATGATAGAAATCTTGAATAATGTTTGTTTTTTGCATGGTATACTAGACTGTTATCCAATGCAATAGAAATTTGACTATCTCTAAGTAAACAAAGTACATGTTGAAGCATGTCTGTAGCTCAAGCATAAGCACCACCTCCTTTACTTGTCAATCCGCGGAGACGTGAGGACCGGTATAAAGACCAAGAGCAAGTGAAGGCACAAGTGCATGAATGAAAGCACACAAACATGCAAACACATACACACACACGCGTGCAAGGTAAGATCAAAGAGAGGAACAATGGAAAGCTTTGATTGCAAAGAGTTCTCTTACAAAAGCTCTATTCTCTAACAAGCTAACCCCAAAAATGAGCTCTCTAGCTCTTTTTATAGTTTTTGGACTAGTTTTGGCCCTACCCAGACCTAGTGTCCAGCCTAGTTAAAAATTAGGTTCCAGGGCTTATTTGAGTAGTCAAATGAAGTCTAAAAATTATGAAAATGGGTACGATGGTACTTCTAATGCTCCTCAAGCTTGAGGACTCCTTGGCTTGAACAAAATGGAGTTCCAAAAAGGTGAAATGATATTTACAATGGTTTGAGTGATCAAAATCACTATTTTTGTAGGGGTTTCTTTTGAAAATTTGACATACACTTCTTGGAGCTCCCTACTTGCTCCCTCTTCTTGTGTGTCCACTTCTCTGATGCACTTATTGCGTTTGTCCTTGACCTTGAACTTCAACACTCCCCCCCCTCTCGAGTCTGTCGTCCCTGACAGACCCTTGTTCTAAGGGTTGTTCCATGTAGTGCTTTCAGAGGTAAGTGTCCATCCTTTGTATGTGCTTCTTTGTATTCCAGCAAATGTGTGATTGTGAGTCTCCATTGATGACCGCTAGAGCTTCCAAATATGATGTTCATAATATTCATGACAAGTACTCATAACCCATAATGAATGATGGGTAAGTGTGTTCGTGCATGGGTTGAGGAAAATTTGTGCCTTGTACATGGCCTTGTAATGTAGCCCTATACATGCTTACTTGGAAAATGCATTGGAAGAAGTATGGTGCAAAAATTGGGGTCTTGAGCTAAGTGCTCAAGGGTATGCCGACGAAGAGGTTTCCTTATCTAGCATGGTTATGGTGTTGCCAAGGTAAAAGATACTTACCATGGTGAAGCATCGATCGATGTGTATCTCTTCGTGTTGTGCTCCCGGCATTTGTGATGGACATTGTTGATGAATGTCCATGTTGAGGATCCACTGATGAAATTCTTTGAGTGCCTGGTCTTGTCTACTCTCTTCAAAGCCACATTTGCCAAATACTGGGAATCGAATTTCTTTATATTCCTTGACAAATGACATAACTACACCAAGCTTAGTTTCACATCTTCTCATTAGCTCACCATAAGCAGGAGTCTTCTCATCCAGTATTCAAACAAGGATTTTCAGGGTACCAAACTAACCCTTGCAGATATCTCCTTGGATGCTCTCATACATATAGTAGTTAAGCATCTCTCAAGTTGCAGACCTTTAAGCTCTTCCCTCCTACCATGGTAAGGGGAAACAATAGTTGTGGATGCCATGTTCCTGCCAGGTGCTTGACATCTACTAGATAAGGCAGTGATAATATCATCTGCTAGCTGATACACACTTCTATCAAAATTGATAAATGCCCAGTAATCAATGGTTCCACCTTCAACTAAGCATGAATCATTCATGTTCCATGAGCCAAACCTAGGAACAAGCTCTCTCTCCCTCTCTCTCTTTTTTTGCTCTTTCTCTTTTTTTCTTTTTTTTTCTTTTTTTTTTTGGAACAATGTCATAAAACAAGAAGGCAGATGTTAGTATCAGAGAAAAAATAGTGGACATATGTCAATGTGCTCTTGTGCTTGGGATTCTCAATTGTGTCTATGCACGGCCGTGTAATGTGGCCCTACACTAATGCATACTTTGGAAATGCATGACTTGAATGGTGCAAAAGACAGGGTTGTGCAAGGAGCACATGGTTGTTGCTCGTCGAGGCTTTCGATGTTATTTGCAGATGTTGATGTCATCTTTGTTGGAGGTCGCCCATGGATCTTGAGATGCCAATTGATCATTCCTCCTTATGGGGATCCATTTGAGAAGGGTGTGTGACTGCGAACACCTCTGTCCACTTCATGTTTGGATGGTTTCTTGAATTTTGTGTCCCTTGTGGTTGGCTCTTTGGTTTTGTAGGGGTTGCTAATGCTTTTGGCTTCCAAACCCATACCTGTGTGGCTTGTCACCTGACTCGCATTGAAGAGGTTTTAGGTCGCCAATATGTCTTTGTTGTGCAAGTTGTTGCCTTGAAGTCCCCCCTGGATTTTTTCTGAGTTTAGGCTTGATTGCTTTGGGTCCTTTGATTGGAAGTGGTTTTTCTTGAAGATAAGTCATGGTAGGCCTAGTTCATAGATTTTGAAGTCTAGTGTGAGGGGGCTGATTTTGTACAAGGGCTTTCTTTGGTACCCATATCATAATGCAATTTGGTTGGGCTCTAAGTAATTTCTTGGCCACCCAAATTCGCTTGACATTACCAAGAAAATGGGATTGCTGTCTCTTGATGTAAGGGTCTTTTCGGCCTCCTATGTGAGTTTTTTGAGAAAACTCATCTTTACATGGGGAATGCAACAAAGGTTGATCTTCTATACATACATCAGGCTTATGCAAGGGATCAATGGGTTGTGTGGTTTGAGATTGATCTAGAGATTCATCGAGACATTTATCCTTATTACACATAGAATCTCTAGGTGTACAAATGGGTGATGGATTGTCATGATTCACCCTAGAGTCGACATCATTTTTCACATCAGTGATACAAAGTATTTGTTGATCATCTCCTTCTTGATGATATGAGTGTAGATCATCCCTGCTTATGGTTTCAGGAGGGGAATCCAAATTTACAGGAAGAGAGGGTCCTTCCACTTCCCCCAAACACTTGGAGTCCTCCATTTCTCCATTCTCCAAGGTTTCCTGTGATTTACTCAAAGAAGGATTAGATTCAAAAACATGAGTAGAAAGAAAATTTTGTGCATGAAAATCACAATCCTTGAAAAGATGATTTTGTCCCCAATTATCACAAGGCGGATAGTCATTAGGATTTCAATAGACATATATGTAGAAGCGTGCGTACTAGATGGAGAAGACACCTCAAATTCTTGATGATTTTGTGTAATGAACTTTTGGGTGCCAATGATCAAGTCTTCATCTAAAGCGTCCATGACAAAGAATGTTTCAAAAAATTACATATCATCCACCATAACAGGCAACACAACTTGACCCATGCATTCATAATGTTCCCCATACATGAGGATAGAAGGATGAGTTGTTGGTTGAATGTTCGCAAAAATAATGGTCACTAGGTCAATATGAATTAAATTCCGCTCACAATTAGGGTTGATATAAACACTCAACCTCCTATGGTCATATCCTATTCTTATATGCACAAAAGTATTGTTATATTCTCTTGTGGCAAATAAGGATCCTACTCCCTCAGATATTTCACCCCTTCCCTTGACTCCATGCAATTTTTCTCTAGATGTTTCACCCTTATGTGAGACTATTTCATGCATCTCATGTTTATCTCCCTCCTTTTTTTCAATCTTAGCCCCCTTTCTTCTCTCTTTTGCTTTTTTCTTTCCCATGACACAATTTTTCTCCCTCTTGTCTTCTCAACCCCACTTGAAGGTCAACTTCAAATGGACTTTGGATGAAAAAGTTATGTCAAATCAGGCTCCTAGGGGTCAAAACAGGCAAACATGTCTTTTGGAAAAAATCACGATTTTGTGTGAAAATCATGATTTTGTGTGAAAATTGCGATTTTGTGAAATCATGAGAATCGCGATGTTGTGAAATCAAGAGAATCACGATGCTATGAAATCAAGAGAATCGCAATGCTATGAAATCAAGAGAATCGCGATGATGTGAAATCAAGAGAATCGCAATGCTGTGAAATCAAGAGAATCGCGATGCTGTGAAATCAAGAGAATCGCGATGCTGTGAAATCAAGAGAATCGCGATTCTGAGCAATCCCCAAGAAATGCGATTTTGAGTGAGAATAGTGAAAAACGCGATTTTGAGAGAGAATCATGAAAAACGCGATTCTGATAGAGAATCGTGTTTTTGGCATAAGAATCACGATTTTGAGAATGACAAAAAAATCGCAATTTTGATTGAAAATCGTGTTTCCTCAAAATCGTGTTTTGAAAATCGCGATTTTGTACCTTAGTGAAAATCGTGTTTTTGAAAATCGCGATTGCCAACAAAGAATCGTGTTTTTTTGAAAATCATGTTTTTTGTGAAAATCGTGTTCTGAGAATCGCGATTTTGTACCTTGGATGAAAATCGTGTTTTTGAAAATCGCGATTTTGGAGCCACAGAGAATCGTGTTTTCACAAAATCGTGTTTTTGGCTGAAAATCGTGATTTGTAAAAATCGCGATTTTGAGCCCACTGAAAATCATGTTTTCTCAAAGTCGTGTTTTTACTTGAAAATCGCGATTCTGGCTGAGAATCGTGTTTTTGCTCAGAATCGTATTTTTTGAGAATCACCAAAAAAAATCACGCTTCTGAGGGTGACCAGAGAATCATGTTTTTGAAAAACTTAGAGAATTGTGATTCTGAGCAAAACTAGAGAATCGTGATTGGCATGTCTAGCATCGAGAATGACCTCAGAATCGTGTTTCCTTCAAAGAGCTTTTAGGCGAGAAATAGAAAATTGTGATTTTCAAAAAAAAAAAGAATTTTTCACAGAATCGCGATTTTCATCACAGAATCGTGTTTTTTGGTGGGAACTTCAAATTTTTGAGCGCCGAGCAATGGCGAGCTCCATATGTGCAGAAAATTATGAAAAAACACACGCGCTTGCTCTCCCTTGCACTTCCTAACTCCTTCCCATACAATAATGCATGAAATATGGTATGAAAATGGTGAAAATACACTAAAAAAACAAGAAAATTCTATGAAGATGAAGATGGATGAAGATGGAGATGATGATGATGAAGATGGAGAAGAAAAATCAGAAAAATAACATAAATGACAGTTTTTTTTTACCTTCCAATGTCGCAAATCTACGATCTTACCATCACAATGCTCGTCCTTGAAGCTCTCTCCCTGGCAACGGCGCCAAAATTTGGTGTAGCTCAAGCGTAAGCACCACCTCCTTTACTTGTCAATCCACGGAGACATGAGGACTGGTATGAAGACCAAGAGCAAGTGAAGGCAGAAGTGCGTGAGTGAAAGCACACAAACATGCACACACATACACACACACGCGCGCAAGGTAAGATCAAAGAGAGGAACAATGGAAAGCTTCGATTGCAAAGAGTTCTCTTACAAAAGCTCTATTCTCTAACAAGCTAACCCCAAAAATGAGTTCTCTAGCTCTTTTTATAGTTTTTGGACTAGTTTTGACCCTGTTCAGACCTAGTGTCCAGCCTAGTTAAAAATTAGGTTCCAAGGCTTATTTGAGGGCTCAAAAGAAGTCTAAAAATGAAAATTGGTACGATGGTACTTCTAATGCTCCTCAAGCTTGAGGACTCCTTGGCTTGAACAAAATGGAGTTCCAAAAAGGTGAAATGATATTTACAATGGTTTGAGTGATCAAAATCACTATTTTTGTAGGGGTTTCTTCTGAAAATTTGACATACACTTCTTGGAGCTCCCTACTTGCCCCCTCTTCTTGTGTGTCCACTTCTCTTATGCACTTATTGCGCTTGTCCTTGACCTTGAACTTCAACAATTTCTATGTCAAAAGCCACGTGTTAGCCAATAATAAAGCTGAGTTTTATGCAATAATATGCTTTAGTTTGGCAAAAAAAAAGGTGTTTTGCAGGTATTTTGCCAAGGGAAATGTTGTTCACAATGCAAACTACAATTGAATCAAGTGGGTGAACAATGATGTGTTATCATGGATGGAACTGATTACAAGATATGCAAAGCTAGGCAAAAGTGGGGATAAATTTTCCATATTGGAGAGAATGCTAATAGAAGGTGAAAGACCCAATCTGATAATGTTCTCTAACATCACGAGTACTTGTAGCCACACGAGTCTTGTGGATAGTGGTCATTCTTGGTTTGAAGATAAGAACAAGGAATATGGTTGAAGGGCAACTACTCAATAGGTCTTTTTCATGGTTGATTTCTTAAGTCAGGGAGACTATCTGGACTTTGCTATAAGAATGGTCAAGAACATATCATCCGGCATGGACTATATGCTATGGCATTCATGATTACAGGCTGGCCAAAAATGGGGCACCTGAAGGAAAGAGTTGAAATGGGGTAGCAATTAGATTCAAGGTTTGGATCGAACTTGCACGATTGTATTTTGAGGAAGAAAGTGCTAAAATTTTGGAGTCATTTTGATAAAGGTACTTTAGTCCAACAACTACTCGATGAATTGGTTTAGAATTTTTCATAGCTTTGCTCCATGTGTTGGGCATGTACAAAGGCCATTCCTATGGCAGGGCTACTGGCCTAGTCGCCATGGTGAGAAGGAGAAGGAGAAGACTCTCAAAATCTTGGGAGAGACTCGCATGAAAGGAAAGGGAGAAGGCATTAAAGTAGAGCAAGATGCCAAAGGACGTTTTTTTTGGAGTACATCTTTTGAAATTGTCACTCGTTTCAAATTTCTTCCTCCATGTTGCGAATTGCTAGCTTTGAGGTTAACGCTTAGGTTTTCCTTCATTGTGATTGGAAGCAGCTACGGATCAAGTGAGTGAAACCTTTAAAATTTATCCCTTATCTTTCCACTCTTAAATTCAGTTCCCAAGGCCACTCCTTGTACAAAGAGAGAGAGAGTGCTAGATAGAGATGTGGGCTGGGGCATATGAGAGAGAGATAGGAAGAGAGAGAGAGAGAGAGAGAGAGAGAGAGAGATGTGGGCTGGAGCATGTATGGTCGAGAGAGGTTGCATGAGATGTGGGGTGGTGAGAGTTGAGAGGCTGTAGAGTAGAGAAGAGTGAAGCCGAGTGTGGGAGAGGAAGAGGAAGTGAGGGAGGGAGACATTAAAAAATAGTGTTATAAGCAATCTCGTGCATGTGCATCTATATGATAGAAGTGAGAGTGTGAGAAAAATTACAAGTTGGCAATAGTGAGGTATTAAAGTGGTGAGCATTTTTGTGCATTCAGGTGTGACAATGAGCTTGTGCAAGTAAGCAAGCGAGTGAAAGAGAGCTGAATTAAGTGACTATGTCTTAGCACAAACAAGAGCAACTTATCAAAACTAGTAAATTTGAGCAAGATTGAAACATCAACCTCCTCTATACTAGTCTACTAATAACTAACCTCATTTTGGTGACCCTACTAGGGATCGGAAATTGCACACAATTACAAGTGTAAGTGCACACAATTGCGAGTTTAGGGTGAGAAAGGTTTTCTCAATTATGGGAAATTAAGCAAATTTAGTTGCAACCAAACATCTTTTCTCGTGCATCTTACACTTATTCACCACCCTAGAAAGCCACAATGCTTCCTTAATATAGACCCACAAACAATCGAGTAGCTTGTTGATGTCAAGTAATGAAGAACAACACCAACATATCAATATGAAGTAGATCCAGTTGCATGGAGGTAGGCCCACCTCACACAAAAACCATGAGAGAAGTAAGAGAGAAGAGGGAGAACTTCATAAACAACCCTAGGTCACTAGTTTTGCATGCTCACACAAGGGAAGAGCTCCCCATAAGTAGCGAATCCCTTGGGACAACCTCTCACACACTCACAATTCAGAAAAAGAGATCAGAAATGAACATTGAAAATCAGACTGAAAGCTCATCCACGAGATTCTATTCACAAATGAGAGTCGAAAAAAATACAAGTGACTTCTACTCACTTTTATAAATGAGAAATTGTCCATGTTTACTTTAGTATGAACATGCAAAAGCTTGAAAATTGGTCTAATGTAGTTCAAATTGATCTCTAAAAAATATTGTAGGCCCCCTACAACTACAGGACTCGTTTGCCATCACAAAATTGGGGTTGTAAAATTTTGTGAGTGCTCATAAAATATTTACATTGAGTTTTTATCATCTCTCTAGACTTACATGTGAGAAAAAGAGGTTTTTTCTTGAGGAAAAGTGGTCCTAGCTAGGTTGCCTTTGAGTGATACATAATCAACTAAGCTCATGGGGTAAAAATGAAGTGTGGGCATCATGCCATAATGGAAAAGATATTTTGCCCCTCTCCCCCAACACACTGCTATGTAGCCTTTTTTGCTTCATCTCTCAACACTTCACCCCTACCGATTTATGCCATCTTCGATAGAAAGCAGGCCAGTGTGAGGCTTCATGGGTTGAGGATCTTTTCGATCACTTCTTGTAATTGAGTCCCTTTTTTGTGCCCAAGATTTTGGACCACAAGAACTAGTTTAGTGATTTGTTTGTTCAATGGGACTACTTTCTTATCAGGCTCTTGTTGATTCTCCATCATTTGATACTCAGCTACATAGAGCTTAAAGGCCATGATCAATGCTTGTGGCGACACCTACTAGTATCCATATATTAAATACTTGGTCTGGAAAAAGTAGGTGTCAGATGTTTCCCCAAAAGTTTTATTGTGTACAGAGGAGAGGAAATTTATGAGATATGAGTAGGCTTGTTGCATTAGGTCAAAAGGTAGGGGAGCTAGGGCAAATTGGAACCACACCATTTTAAGATGTGGACAACGTACCTTTGTGAAGATTGTCAAACATGTTTCCCACATTTCAAAACTTTTTAGAAGCATTTGAGCAGGTTGCACCAAAATTTGAGAAGGTTGCACCAAAATTTGAATGCATTAAGCATATTTTTGATGGTTATCCTCCCATCAACAAGACGTGCAATATATGTTCTTTGTATATTTTGCTCACGTGGCAGCAAGAACATCTCATTCTTGATGACATGCAAAGAATGGTGCATCAAGTGGGAGTGTGATTCCAAATTGCCACAAATTATCATGTCATAGTAGGAAATGTTTATGGCCTACCATCTTCTTTTCAGTACTATCAAAGAGTTGCTTTGGCACATGGTCATATTTGATGTTGCATTATATCCAAGGGTTGCTCAACTAGTAACTTTGCCTCGTTCAGGATATTGATCCATCCACCCAATTCAATAGCTTTTGATTTTAGGATCTCATCATTATACTCTTAGAGATGGATGAATATCAATTTGTATGTGTTGCTCCCGATGGCTTAGCATCACTTGTTCTTGGGTAGACTTTGATGGCAGCTCTATGGTATTGTCTTCAACATTGCCGATGATAGAAATGTTGAGCTTTAAGGACTCGAGTTGGGGAGGTCTTGGTTGTTCAAAATTATGTTCTTCTTCCATAAGATTAATCGAGCTATTGGCTTGATCCTTTTGTAGCATGGCTAATAACCCTTCAAGCTCTGTGATTTCTCCCATCAATCATGTATTCTCTTGTTCTTGTAGACAAAGAGATCATATTAGTACACTGATGTTATTGTCCTTCTCTTGGAGTTGTCTTTAGTATTCTTTCTCTTTCTCCATCATGAGTGTTTAGGGTCCTGCTTCTAGTAGGTGCATGGGGGTTCTTTCTCATTGAAAGATGCATTTCTCAATACTTTCATATATTTCCTCATGTTGCCATTTTTGTGTAGCAACCATTGACCTTGTGCACTATAATTCATCTACTTTGAGAAGGCATACTTCTTTGGCTTTATATGTATTTTTCACTCATTTCTCAATTCTTCAATCATTTTTGTGCCCGAATCATGATTGTTGGTGATGATGTCTTGTATTTATCAAAGGTGTCAGATATCCATCTTACATTGTTGCAGTTGTAAGGTGAGGTCCAATACTTGCACATTTAATGTAGCATTGGATAGCTGTTTTGATTATGCTAATGGATGTGATAACCAACTACAACGTTTATCTTCTTCAATGATTGTGTGGATATACCCTCTGCATGAAACTTTATTACATGCAAAAAAAGTGGTAAGCGAAGAAGTGTAGATATGAGGTGCAAGTAGGGGATAGGAATGAAGTGACAATGTGAGGGATGATTGTCATAATATCAAGTGAATCTGGGTGGAGTGACAAATTTGTGGATGCATGTGTGGAAATTGTAAGGATGATGGATGTGGAAGTGATATTTTCCATGGTAATTCATATATCATTGGCTTCGAGTTTTCAAGTGGATGCAGTGGTGAGTGGTAAGTGGATTTTTTCAATGTGAGTGACTGAAATTGTGATGGCATTTGTGGAGTGTGTGATGGTTTTAGTGATGGGAGGAAATGGAATCACTAGATCATTAGAGAGATCCATGTATAATGCATTCTTGTCTTGTACATCAATATCCACAATGGCATTATCCTATATGAGGGAGTCAATGTGGGTGAGGGTTTCTTGAACTCGAAGGGAGTGTATGCTTTGTGAGGAGCTAGTCGTTGCTATTTCTTAATCATCTACTTCGATTCAAGGATTAAGGCTACCATGTTTTGGCATTGACATTGTTGTTATATGACCATCATCTTGGGGACTTAGGGAGGGTATATGTGAACCCACCCTTTGAGTGGAGTACATGTGGGCTCTCACATGAGTGCCATGTGGCATCCATGTCAAAGACCACTTGGTAGTTCCCCTTGATGAGGGGTAGAGAGAGAGAGAGACTATTTACATGAGTGGTTGAGTTGGATAATCATATACACATCTCCGTGCACTTTCTTCCAAATTTCAAGCTATCATCTTCATCTTGGTTCTCGTGCCTCTGTACAACCAAAATGGAAGAATTCTTGAATGTCTATAACAGCTGGTATTAGAGCCACTAATGATTGCAATAGGGACAACATATAAGCATAAAATCATCTCCTCCTCCCCTCTTGGATGATGCAATGAAGGGGAAACCCCATTATACGAAGCTCGATTTGTCCGCTGTTGCTCCCTATATGGGATTTATCCACGCTTCCACAAGCCGCTTTGTGGTGGAGATTGAATTCGAGCTCATCACTCTCCCAAGAACAAGGTGACAATAAATTTTAGTTTTTTCTTCGATTTTGGAAAGGGAGTTGAAGGAGAAGTTGGGAGATTTTGAGGAAAATGACCATGCAACCATGTACAATGGGCTATGGAATTTGGAGGGGAACCATTAAACCATCTAAAGGAGCTTGATAGAGTGGGGTTTTGGATTGGCAAAGTTACCCTCCTACCATCTTTCTCATTTTACATATCTATATCTACACCTCGGGCTTTTCCCAGCCATAGCTTCATGCTGAAAAGTCCAATGCAAGAAATATTGGTCTCGATTCTAAGCTTATCTCCTCAAACTTGTTAAAAAACAAAGAACACATCATATGAATGAGATTTATTAGGTTAGAAAAGCTCTTCAACACTTCAACAAGAACTTGTCGACTACTTTTGGGCCTCATTTTGGAGCGTTTGGTGTATGAATTCACTTTCATCTCTTAGATTGGCATCGTAGGCTTGATATATAGGTGATAGAGTACTTTTCATGATTAAAAAAGAATTGGTGAGAACCTAAAAACAATTCGGTTTTGCTGCATTTTGGGATTTTGGGTGATTAGAACATGTTTATGGAGTCATTTTGATTGTTCTTTGGTGCCAAGATCCTCTTGGACCAACTGGACATTTTGAATTTTCATCTGGGCCTAGCGACGAGTCCAAATGAGAGCTTCATTACATCAAGGATCACTTCAATACTGCTTGAAATAGCTTGGATGGATTAGGGAAGTGCTCTTGTGATATTTCTCTCTTTCTTGTCATATAAAGTTTACTTACATCTTTATTTTAACTCTCTATTTATACACTTAGGGGGAGTTAAACATGGAAGTCGAGGATCAAGGACAACAAAAATATACTTCCCCACCTAAGAATCAAACTCTAGAGGCACAAGACCAAAGGATGGGAGAGTTCAAACAAGAGAAAGACTATTCCTACAATGAGCTCTATGATGAGTTTGTGACTCAAACAATTCAATGAGCTCAAAAAGCATACCCTTAGGATAGAGAAAATTATTTGTAGCATGGAATCTCTTATAGAGAAACTAAAAACTCAAATGTTCTCCTTAGAAACATAGATGCCGTCTTTCCTATCTAGAGAGGAAAGAGAAATTCCTACTCTACATACACCTCATATGGTTAGGAAGGAGATTTTCCAACTTGCTAAACATAAAGGAGAGAGCTCTAGAGAGACTGCCCTCCTGAAAGACCTCAAACTGCCAACATTTATGGGGGATGATTGAGAGAGAAACAAGGATCCAGTCTACACTTTTCTACAAAAGTGAAACGACCTACATCAACTAAAGGGCACCCCACTTGAGTATCGTGTGCTTATCACGAGTCTCTCGTTTGGACCATGAGATTATAAGTGGTGGATGAGTCTACAAGGAGGCAAACTCCATCCCTAATGAAAAGGCTCAATTTGAAACTTTTTCCTTGAAAGTTTTTCTTCCCGATAATGAGGAAAAGAGGAATTGGGATGAGTGGGATAGGATCACACATAGGGGTAGATTGTTGTCAATCTACATATCCTAATATAGAGAGAACATTTTGAAGCTTCAAGGACTTGATGATTTTCAAAAGACTAGGGGGTTTTTAAGAGGTTTAGGTAAGGCCATAAAGAAGAAGGAGGAATACCCCTAAAACATTTGAGATGGCAATCAAACATGTGCAGATATATGAGGACCATAACCATCCTCAATATTCTCGTATGGAGATGGATCAGACCCTCAAACTTAATAGTACAACCAGGTTACCTACTCAACAATATGAGACGTCCATGTTGGAAAAAATTCCAATTGGTCAACACTTGCTCAATATCTTATTGGTCAAACACTTGCTACAGAATGTGTACAATCTAATATCACCTCCTTCCTACAAGAAATGACGACGGGCGTGTGGCTAGAGTATTGTGCTCTTATCCTAACGACCCAGGTTTAAATCCCCTGAGTGGCAGCGCGTTCGCAACTCTTTTTTAGTCTTCAAGATTTTCTCAATAAAGCAAGACAAACGCAAACAGCGCGATAACAGTTGCATGAGTTTTTCGAATACGATCACTATTTGCTTTTGCTTTATGTGAATGTAGTTATTTGAAGAGCTTTTGGACGGATCAACAAACACTATATAACAAGAGCTTGGGCTCATGTTATTGCATCCTTCACCTAGTGTTCAACACAAGCCTTGGTGATTGGACCTCAATAGAGGTGGTGTTTCTTCTAGCACATGGGGCAACCATGGTGCTAACTTGAAGCATGTTGAGGAGCGGCTATGGAGTTCTTCTTGGAGATGAAGAGTCTGCTCACACTCTTGCTCATACAGAGGAGGTTATCTCTTGTTCATGGAGAAGACTTCGTTATTAGCAGCTTGATGGTGAGGATCGGTCATCTACATGGTGTATTTGAAGATTGTCTTCTACATGAAGATTTCGGGTTACTTCAAAGACATTGGATGGTGGTTAACATAAGATTTGCATCTTATGTTAACTATTCAGGTACATATTCTCTTTATGCACATAGGTACTACTTGGAGTTTATGGAGGCAGTAGTATCCATATCAGGAGGAGTCCTATTCAGCATAGGTACAAGAGAATCAGTACGTATATGATTTATGCATATTTGGATGAGGTGTTTGAGAAGGTGTGTTCACATGAGTTTGAGGATTTCCGGCAGCAAACTTGTTAGCATTCTTTGCTTGTTTTTAAGTATGTGATCTTTTCACACACGTACCTGACTTAGGGTCTTCCATAGCTTAAGGTTAGATGAGGGTTTGCTGATTATCAGTTTCACACTGATCATTCCTCTTTTGGTCACTCGTATTCACTCTTCTATAACCTATAAGGTCGCACGTCTCATGTATATTCAGATTTCTGTCCATACATCTGAATATGTTTGTTACATTTGTACATTCACTCATCCATCTACTTCTCATCACATAGAGTGGTTGAGAGTTTTGCTCCCACGTTGTACATTGAACATTGGTATATATGATAGTGTGAGTAAGCCTTGGCTTACGTAACACTTTACACATGTTGTCTAGTCTCTCTCTATCTTTGTCTCATCATTTGTATGATTAAATGTGGTATGTTCATGTTTTGTCAATTGGAAGTTTGCTAGATTCTATGTTGTAGATGCTGGACCTATGGAACCATGGACCTGTGATATGAGCTATGGGCCTACCTCATTTCCAACATTTGGTATCAGAGCACTAAGGTTTTGGTTTCAAAGCTTTAGGAGTTTGGCATCAATGCATTCAGGCTCTTATATTCACAAGTTCCTAGACTTCCAGGTTTACAACATATGATTTAAGAGCATCTTCTAGTTTTGACATTTGACATACACACTTAATCTAGATGAGTAGAGATTTGAGAATTAGACACTTCAGTTACATGTGTATTCATCGTTGTGGAGTATGAAGTTGATGATCTGTTAGCAGCGGAATATTTTTGGAAGAGTATGCAAATACTTTACAAAAGTATTGTTTGAAGACCAAGACTTGATGAAGAGAAGGCTACTTCAAATTCAAGGAAGAACAATCGTTTAGAGAAGATGAAGGAATCAGATCAACATCAAATCACAGGTATCAGTTTTTACTATTAGATTATCATTTTGAAGGTCATGTCTTAGAAGAGCAGTTATGAAGAGATTTGAAGGATTCAAGGAGTGGTTTTATACACTTTCATCTTTTGAAAGTTAAAGGCTACATCAAAACAGGTATCTAGAGGTTTTTCTAGAGAGTTTTGAGAGATCTCTTTCATGGCAAGAAAGTTCATCTAAGAAGACAAATTTGGAGATGGGATGAGTTTTTCATCCAATTTTCTGTTGTAAGTTGGTTGGATATCCATGTACAAAATGTGATCTAGATATCTAGAGAGGTAACTCTAGAAATGTAATTCATCATTCAAACAAAAGATTGGTGAATTTAGTCGTTTCAATCATTTGAAACAGAATTTTGATTCAGAGATATGAGGAGATGATAAAACATGTTTCTATATTCACTTCCATTTGTATAACATATTTGTTTTGTCTCTTACTCTTAGCATTAGAGGAAGAGAAGGAGTTCATTTGAAGAAGTTAAGAGTGCTCGCTACTTCAAGATGAAGAGAACAAAAGGTATGGAAGAGAAGTTTGAAGATGTTGACATCATCAAGTGGAAGAAAGATGTAGAAGTTGAAAGTCCATCATTTCCAAAAGAAAATTAAGGCTTCCATTTCTCATATACTTTCCATATACTTTTCCTATTTTATCCTCTACATCCAAAGACAAGTCTACGAGAACATCTTATGTGAAGATAGTCTAAAGAAGAAGCAGTTTCTTGTTTTGCATTAGACTTGGTCATGATTTATTAGATTTGACAAAGAATTGCATTGAGAGAAAGAAAAAGCAGCACATATATGTTTTGACTCATATATGTATGAGTTATGTTTTAGTTGAAGCTTTTGAGGAGGCAACTTATATGTTCCCTCCAAGAATTCTTAGAGTGTCAATACAGAGCTACTTGGTATATGACAAGTTGCAAAGAAGTATATTTCTTCTTTATCAAAACTCTTGAGGTAAAAGAGTTTTTTGTAGCAGATGTTGGAGACTTGGATTGAGGTTTTTTGTTTGGAAAGGTTACCTCATATTCAGTATTTTTAGAAAACTTCAAAAAATTTAGATTTGTTGATGTACAAGTCAATGGAGAATCTACTGTCAGTGATTGTCTAGATTTTTTGGATACATGCTTGTATTCAAAAAGGTGTTCCATCAGATCCTATTACTTGATTAAGAAGTGGAGTTAGCCAAAAGAAAATCAAGCAGGTACTATCACATTTCACCCGGGTAGAATAT
Source organism: Ceratopteris richardii (assembly GCA_020310875.1). Taxonomy (NCBI): domain Eukaryota; kingdom Viridiplantae; phylum Streptophyta; class Polypodiopsida; order Polypodiales; family Pteridaceae; genus Ceratopteris; species Ceratopteris richardii. The sequence goes on along the minus strand of CM035433.1, from coordinate 87,012,565 downwards.
GAAAAGATGAAGTATCAACTTGCAGCTTTTGGAGTTCTCAAGCTGAGAAGTTTTTTTTTGTCCACTTATGTTTCAAGTAGGAATTGCAGATTCCTGGAAGGATTTGTTTGAAGAAAAGTTTTACAACTTTGTAAGAAGCATGGACACTTAGAGACATTCAGGTAGCAAATCAAACATTCAGTCATGAGGGTTTGATGAGAGCAGATTCTACACAGGAAAAATCATTGATCTTGGATGATCTCATATGATCTTGTAAGATCTTGATAGATCTAGACAGATCTTGGATGATATTAGATGATCTTGAATGATCATGAAGATCTTGAGTATTTATGAGTCAGTTGTTTATCCTTTGTTTGTAAAGTTCTTAGCATTGGAGAAAGTAAGTCAAAGATTCAGGTTCTATCAGATTTGGGTTGTAGAGAGATAGAAGAAGATACTTGTTCTCTTGCAGAAGATTATGAATCCTATAAAGCTTTCAGCAAGGTTTTGTTATGTTAAGATCAGCTAACCTTATTCTACAATATGGGAAGTTGAACACTGTGAAAGCTATTAGCAATTGTAGTGCTAATAAAAAGGGTTCATAGATTTTGTTTCAGATATAGGTATTGATCACTGAAGATCAGATTTATGAAGAAGGACGTCCAAGATTTCATAAAATCTGATATAGTTTGAAGAATACTGGATACTAGTGTTAAGTCATCCAAGGGGATGATGAAACATGAAGACTTTTTTTCAGTCATATGTGAAAGAATGCAGAGTCATACTTACAGGTATTCCTATTTCAGGTATTCCTATATTTCCTTTGTCAGGTTCTCTTTATGTTCCAACTTTGAAAGAAGAAGGAAGAAGGAGAATGTCTGAGAAAGTTCCTGTTAGGGTATTCCTATTCAGGAGAAGGTTCCAGAATTCTATTGAAGAGAAGCTTGATATTTCAGAGAGGTATGTTTTAGAAGTGTGCACATATATGTTTATACCAGGTTCTGAAGGAAAGAGGTATGAAAGACTTACAGTTTGAACAAGGATGAAGGCATGATGACATCATAGATTTTTTTATGAGACTCATATTTCAGTTGATTTCAGCTAATTTCAGTTGAGTTGAGTTGAGTTGACTTGAGTACAGTCAGAGATGAACTAGCAGTAATCGTAATACACTAAGTTGTGAGTTTTCAGTCATAGGTTCCAGGATTCAGTTCTTGATTAGTGTATTTACATGACACAACAGAAGTACGTTGAGAAATCCTTTTGGGACGTAAATGCAAATATGTGGATCCTAGTGTATGTTTTCAGGTTTTTGAAGACAAGAGATAGCAGGTTCAGAGGCAGTACTTGCTACATTTGTTGTCAAGCAGTGATTGCTTGATGTGTACACTATTGGATATCTAGTTTGCATATTTTCTCAAGCATTATGGTTCATATTGAGCAAGTTCAGATTTTTTGAAGGAAAGTCAAATTCAGTTTTGAAGAAGACTTTTGAAGAGGTTTAAAGGCCAAATCGGGAGTAAAGGTTTGAAGGAGTATAAGCTTGAAGCTTGCGATAGTCTGTAGCTTGTGGTAGTTTGCAGATTATAAAGTTTGCATATTCAGTTCAGATTGTACCAATATGACATTGCAGGGGGGATTGTTGGAAACAATGCCAATTGGTCAACACTTGCTCAATATCTTATTGGTCAAACACTTGCTACAGAATGTGTACAATATAATATCACCTCCTTCCTACAAGAAATGACGACGAGCAGCGTGGCTAGAGTATTGTGCTCTTATCCCAACGACCCAGGTTTAAATCCCCTGAGTGGCAGCGCATTCCCAACTCTTTTTTAGTCTTCAAGATTTTCTCAATAAAGCAAGACGAACGCAAACAGCGCGATAATAGTTGCATGAGTTTTTCAAATACGATCACTATTTGCTTTTGCTTTATGCGAACGTAGTTATTTGAAGAGCTTTTGGAGGGATCAACAAACACTATATAACAAGAGCTTGGGCTCATGTTATTGCATCCGTCACCTAGTGTTCAACACAAGCCTTGGTGCTTGGACCTCAATAGAGGTGGTGTTTGTTCTAGCACATGGGGTAGCCATGGTGCTAACTTGAAGCATGTTGAGGAGCGGCTATGGAGTTCTTCTTGGAGATGAAGAGTGTGCTCACACTCTTGCTCATGGAGAGGAGGTTATCTCTTGTTCATGGAGAAGACTTGGTTATTAGCAGCTTGATGGTGAGGATCGGCCATCTACATGGTGTATTTGAAGATTGTCTTCTACATGAAGATTTTGGGTTACTTCAAAGACATTGGATGGTGGTTAACATAAGATTTGCATCTTATGTTAGCTATTCAGGTACATATTCTCTTTATGCACACAAGTACTACTTGGAGTTTATGGAGGCAGTAGCATCCATATCAGGAGGAGTCCTATTCGGCATAGGTACAAGAGAATCAGTACATATATGCTTTATGCATATTTGGATGAGGTGTTTGAGAAGGTGTGTTCACATGAGTTTGAGGATTTCCAACAGCAAACTTGTTAGCATTCTTTGCTACTTTTTATTTCACACACGTATCTGACTTAGGGTCTTCCATAGCCTAAGGTTAGATGATGGTTTGTTGATTATCAGTTTCACATTGATCCTTCCTCTTTCGGTCACTCATATTCACTCTTCTATAACTTATAAGGTCACACATCTCATGTATATTCAGATTTTTTTCCATACATATGAATATGTTTGTTACATTTGTACATTCACTCATCCATCTATTTCTCATCACATAGAGTGGTTGAGAGTTTTGCTCCCACGTTGTACATTGAACATTGGTATATATGATAGTGTGAGTAAGCCTTGGCTTACGTAACACTTTACACATGTTGTCTAGTCTCTCTCTATCTTTGTCTCATCATTTGTATGATTAAATGTGGTATGTTCATGTTTTGTCAATTGGAAGTTTGCTAGATTCTATGTTGTAGATGCTAGACCTATGGAACCTTGGACCTGTGATATGAGCTATGGGCCTACGTCATTTCCAACAGTCCAAGAGGGAAAACATGTGCTTTAGGTGCTTATCTCCTAATCATGCACAATAGAATTGTCCACTTCATAAGGGGCAAGAAAAGAAAGGAGACCAAGGAATAGTATGGCCCTTGAAAAGGTTAAAAGGGTGGTCCACCTTGTCCAAACACTTCCAATATATGGAAGCTCGAGCTGCAAGGAGATGGAAGTAATGTAGGAGGACTAGAGCATATATATTGTTTGACTCAGTCATTGTCATCACCACAGTTTTGACCACATGAATTAGTTTATCTTCTTGGTAGTGTTTACAAGACTAGGGTGAGAGTCATGATAGATGAATCTCCCACACATACTTTTATAAACTATGTTCTAATCAAGAAAGTGAAGATTCCCCAACAATCTAGTGCACATAAATACATAGTATCAATGATTTAGGGTGAGGATAAGAGGATATAGGATAATATGATATCCAATTTGGAAGTCCAGATACAAGGATATACAAACCATATGGACTTCCAAATAATGAATATGGAGAGGATAGTTGTTTTCTTAGAAAGAGAGTGGATTTAGGGGTTGGGAGATGCACTTAAATGTAGCTATCAAAACAACACTCTTGAATTTGTGAAAAATGAAAGTCAATTTTGTATTAAGGGGGAGAGAGAGAGAGAGAGAGAGATGTACCTAATGCACCTCTCGTCTCATCCCTAGAGTTACATAGTTTGTATAGTCATGATTTTGAGCATTGTATAGGCACCTCATCTAATGTATATTTTCATGACAGTAATGTAAATAAGGACATGAATTTCCATTATTCATTTTTGCAAGAGTGTGTAATTAAAATTTTAAAGGATTTAATGTTTAAGTTTAAAGATATTTTTCCCACTAACTTACATAGAGGGCTACCACCTTATAGAGGTACATTGACCATGCCATTTAAGTAGTTGTTGGAGTTCAAGGTCTACGGAAGCACCCGAACAACATAAGGAAGAAGAAGAAGCTAGGAGCACAACACACAATACTGAATGTATTACCACTAGAATGCACAAAGATAAGTAACCCGTTAGCACAATAAATGCATATACAAGCCAAGGCAAAAAAAAACTCCTAAAGAGGGAAAAAAGTGCCCCGACAGTCCTAGTGCATTCACACACATCACTACATAAATATATCAACAAATCCCCCTAGGAGTGATGCGGTGAACAAGGAGCTAGCACTTATGTATAAGGAAGTGCCAAGCTATGTGGAATCAATCCACAAAAGGAAGTAAGCCCAAAGCTTTGCAGAAAGCTTCAAACTTCTCCCTAGGTAGAGCCTTCGAGAAAGGTCTGCAATGTTCTCATGCATGGTCACATATGCCAAGCTGATCTCTCTAGCAGAGAACCTCTCCCTGAAATAATGATAATGCACTTCAATGTGCTTACTGCAAGCATGGAACACAGGGTTCCTCGCAACTGCCATTGCGCTTTGACTATCAATGAAGATGATGGTGGTAGAAGACTAACCAACACCCAAATCGACCATAAGATATCTAAGCCACACACACTCAATAGTCATTGTGAAAGTTGCCCTATACTCACCCTCACAACTCGAAGTGCCATAGTAGGATGCTTCTTGCTCAACCAAGATATACATGAGCTACCAAGCATGAAGCAAAAGCCACTAGTGGACACACGAGTGTCATAGCAATGAGCCCCATCAGAGTCAGAAAAAGCATGTAAATCTAGTAGTAGTGATCCTCCCTTGGGATAAAAAAGTCCAAGTAGCCAGGTACCACTCAAGTAGCAAAAGATGCGCTTAAACACCTGCCAATGCTTGACACCTGGGCAATGCATAAAGCTTCTCATCTATGAGACATCAAACTGAATATTTGGCCAACTAATGCATAAATAAATCGAGCATCCAAAAACCTGCTGATAGATAATAGCATCAAATGCATATCCAACCATCATGAAGACTCAACTGTAAACCTATTTCCATAGGAATGGCAATAGGATTGCAGTCGTCAAGGCCAAAATGCTGCAATAATGTGTCAATATATTTGGCTTGACACAAAGCTATTCCACCATCAACTTTCATAAACTCGATGCCCAAATAATGATGTGAATGCTGCAAATATGACATCGCAAATGAGGGATGCAAATTAGCCTTAAAATCAGCAATATGCTTCTCATGAGGACTAATGAGCAGCATGCCATCAACATACACAACAATGATTAGAAGCACATCATTAGCACGCTTAACATATAAGTTGCTTTTAGTTGGACTGTTCTCAAAACCATGTGCAATCATATAGGCATTTATCCTTTCATATCAAGCACGTGGTGCTTGCTTTAAACCATATAATGCCTTCTTTAACCTACACATCTAGTTTCCATGCCCTTTCTACACATAGCCATGGGGCTGAAAGACATACACTTCTTCATGCAAATCACCATTCAAAACTGTAGTTTTCATGTTCAACTGATGTACATTCCAAGCATGATGAGCTGCAAGTGCACAGATGTTGATGCAAGTCAACCACCAATTGATGTTTTGGATAAAGGTTTGAAGTCAAAGGATGAAGAAATAATCAACAATTGAAGATTGAAGATGGAGTCTGTTCAGAAGAAGAAGACTTGTATACATATGTACATTAGTTTGTAGCTAGCTCACATATACCTTTTGTATGGTCATGAGCTTGTACATATATGCCTATATATACAAGTAAAAAGTCGGGGCAGGTATGGGAGAGTATGAGATGACAAGAATATAAGTTGTAAGAGTCATTAGACACTTTAGAAGTTTAGGAGATCTCTCTCATCATTTAGATGTAGAAATTTTCAAAGATGAAAAAATATTGCGCCCGATCTTTTGCTGAGTACTCCTTCTATGTTTAATCTTTTGTGGAATGCTTTTGTACAAGTCTAAGTCTATAGTTGATTGACCTCTGTACAAGTTTTCAGATCCTAATTGTAATGAGGTTGAGAGAATTGAGAGTAGGAACATTTACATGTGTAAATATGAAGAAGTGAAGTTGCAAGAGGTGCAAAATTTGATGCTAATGTTTTGGTTAGTTCTCCTTCCACAGTGTAAAGTTTTGAGCAAGCAAGCACTCATTCTTTAAGTTGCAAGGTAAGCTACCTATGGCTAAAAGCATTTGATTAAACGGGTTGTACTTTGGGAGAACCATGCTTTAGAAGTTGTAGGTGTCAAAGTCGACTATACTGGAGAACAGTTTCAGACATAGGTGAACTGTTTGATTCATTTCTCAAGATTTAAAATTTACACATTTGATTAGTCAATGAGTGAGTAATGTGCAACAGACTTTCAGAGTACTGATTTTCTTCACAGTTAGTTCAAGATTTTGATAATTGAGTATTGATCCTCCAAATTAATAAATTTTTTGAGTTGTTCTTGATATAGAGGTGCTCTAACATCAAGGATAGCTTGTTCTTTTGGAGATTAACACTCTCCATCAGTGGTATCAGAGCAAGAATCATTAAAATTGAAGAAAGGAGGACCTGGACTATTGTAGGGATACAAAAATCAACCTTTGAAGGTTCAAAAGGTGAAAGTTTGAAGTGAAAGCTTGAGAAGGAGGTTTGAAGCTATCAAGAAGATCAAAAGGAACTTTATTTGAAGTAAAGGTATACTTATTCCTCATAAAGCTTGAAGAATTTAATACACAGGTGAAGAAAGGATGGGAGATTCTCTTTAGATAGAGAAATTGGATAGAGAAAACTATCTAGTTTGGTCAATGAGGATGGAAGCTCATCTCATGAGCAAAGACCTGATAGGTTACATCATAGGTGAAGAAGAAAAACCAAAATTATGAGATCCTAGTGTTCCAACTAGGGATGAACTCTCAGATTTGAAGACTTGGATGAAGAAGGATGCTCAAGCAAGGAGCATTATCTACATGGGAGTCAATGACTACTTGCTACCTCATATTAGAGGTCTTGAAAGTGCAAGTGATATATGGAATGCTTTGGAGGAGCATTTCCAAAACACTACAAAGTCAAGGAAGGCATCTTTGTGGGCAGAGTTTACCACATTCAAGAAGAAGGCCTCTCAATCCATTTCTGATTATGTAACAAGGATGAAGGACATTGCAGATGCATTAGGATGAGTTGATGAAGATATTGAGGAGGATAAATTGGTAAGGCAGATCCTCATAGATTTGAGAGGAGATGAGAAATGGAAGCCATTCATTTTTTCTACTCCTGATTTAAATCAATTGTTAGGACATATGCTAACTTTTGAGCAGTATGTCAAAGGTGATGGTGATAAGAGTGCATGTCAAGCAATGTATTCAAAGGATAAGAAGAAGAACATCAAAGGTAATCAACAAGAAAATCAAGATGAAGGTACAACTAGCCAAGCCAACTTCCTAAGAGGAAGAGGAGGTGGCAAAGGTAGAGGAAGAGGCAGAAGAAATAAAGATGGAGCCAAAGCTTGTTGGATTTGTGATAAGACAAATCATTTAGCTCATGATTGTTGGCATAATACTCAAAATAATGGAGGATATAATTAGAACTTTAATTCAAGAGGAAGAGGTGGCAGAAACCAAAGAGGTAATTTTAGAGGTAGAGGTAGTAGAGGTTACTTTGGAAGAAATGCAAGAAGAGGATTTCAAAGTCAATCCTACAATAATACCTACTACAATTATGCTTCAGATCAGAAGGAGGATTCAACCTTAATCATGAATACAACTTGTGAAAGACAAATTGAAGACCAAAGAGTCTTCTACATTGACTTATGGTGTAGTAATCACCTGAGTGGTAACATAGCCTTGATGACTGATTTGGAAAATAAGGTAACTAGTCATGTAGTTCAAACAAGTGATAATACAAAGCACAATGTGAAGTCAATTGGATCAGTGAAGCCCAAGGATGGAAGTACTCTTCTGAGTAAGGTCTTGTATGTTCCTACAATTCCAAAGAATTTGATAAGTGTAGGGCAAATTGTTGAAAAAGGTTATGAAGTAAGGTTCACTAATGATGGAGTGTTTGTGGAAGATCCTAGCAATGGGTATAAACAAATTGTTTCAGGGAAGAAAGAAGAAAGACTCTTCATGTTGCAGATTCAAGGTAATGTTGGTCATGCCTTGTTCACTTATGGAGGACATAAGATCTCTGAGTTAGATCTTTGGCACAAAAGGCTTGGACATTTCAATGGAAGAGGTATTAATGATATGGTTAACAATGGTTCAGTGCTTGGATTGCCTAATGTTGCAGGTCAACATATGACGTTCAGATGTGAGGCATGTCAATTAGGTAAGGTTCATAAGCAATCATATTCCAAGCATGGTTTCATGTATTCAAAGAAGTTTGAGTTGGTACACACAGATGTGTGGGGACCATCAAAGGATTTCAGTATAAATGGTTCAACATATTATGTGATTTATGTTGATGATGCTACCAGGTGGATCACTATCTATGTGATCAAAGATAAATCAGAGATATTCAATACATTTAAACACTATCATGTGTATGCAGAAAGAATCACAGGTCAAAAGTTGAAGAGACTAAGGTCAGATAGAGGGGGAGAGTATTTCTCTAATGAGTTCAGTGATTACTTATGGAATGCAGGTATAAAAAGGGAAGTTACTTGCAGGTACTCTCCTCAACAAACTGGTGTAGTAGAAAGGAGAAGTAGAACTCTTGTTGAGTTTGCAAGATCAATGATGAAGGAGAAAAGTTGTCCAAATTATTTGCGGATTGAGGCTATAAATACAACTACATATTTGGTCAATAGGTTACCATGTAAAGCTTTGCAGGGTATGACACCATATGAGGCATGGTGGGGTAAGAGACCTACCTTAGATCATTGCAAAGTATTTGGATGTTTGGCTTATGCATATGTGCCATCTCAGTTGAGGCATAAATTGGAACCTAAAGCTGAAAAGTATGTGTTCATTGGATATGATGATAATCAGATGGGATATAGTTGTGGAGTCCATCCACAAAGCAATTCCTTGTATCAAAGGATGTTACATTTGATGAGCAAAGTACTTGGTATACAGGTACAATCAATAATCATGCAGGTGATGAAGAAGTTGTGCAACATAAGAAAGGTAAATCAAAGGTTCAAATATTTGATGAACAAGAGAACAATGAAGTACAGGTTGAAGTTGAAGAAGTGCCAAGGTTTGATCCAGAATGTGATGAACCAGAAACTTCAAGAAGTCGAGAACTCAGAATGTCATCAAGACACAAACGACAACCTACAAGGTATAGCTATGACACTTCTTTTTTGACTACTAAAGATTACATTCTTCAGTAGTATGATTAGATAATCCACATATATTGCAAGGTTGAGATGATTTGAATCTCCCCCTACCTTGCTTTCCACCTCTACCTCTTCCTCTAGATCTTCCTCTACCTGCAAAGTTTGCTTGGAAACGGCTACCTTCATCTTCATTCTTCTTATTCTTTGACTTCTCCTTGACCTTAGCTTTATCACAATATAAGGCAAAAGTTTGATTACCTCTTGAGGACTCACCACCTTTGCTAATCTTTGCTTCATGAGTGAAGATTTGGCCCATGAGTGTGTTAAGGTCGGGTAAATGCATATCCATGTACAATTCCATGGTTGTTGTGAAGGACTCCCACTTGTCCTCTGCTTTGATTCCATTTATGATTTGTCTAATGATTTGTTCCTCTTCAATTACCTCTCCAACGCTTCCAAGTTGATCTAAAATCTCCTTCATCTTTGTGGCATAATCAGTCACACTTTGCTTGGGGTTTTTCTTCATTGTTGTGAACTCCATCCACAATTGGTTCTTCCTTGCTCAAGTGTTGGAGGAGAAGAAAGAAGCAAGTGCATTCCAAGTCCCTCTTGATGTCTTGCATCTCTTGATATTGAGGTAAAAGAAAATCAGATTTTGAGTTTAGAATATAGGACCTTGCAAGTGCATCCTTTGAACACCAATTTGAAAGTCTTTCCTCTTCTTCATGTGATGGTTGCCCTTTGTTCCTCATGGTTGGCATAGCTTCATCTCCATATGTGTATCCAAATAGATTCCTCCCTTGAAGATAAGCATCCATCTTGAAAGGCCATGCTGGGTAGTCTTTTCTATCCAATTTGTCAATTGTTGATGGAAATCCATCTCCCATGTTGATTGACTATGCTCTGATATCATTGTAGAGAGAGATGGTGGATGCAATCCGAAGATGAGTTGGTGCTGCTACAACCAGCTTCATACCAGCCAACTAAGACTTCAGATTTGGTTAGTAGACCCTTTGTGCTTCTTAAATCCACAAAAAAATCACCCAAGTGTTTTGGAACAAGTATCTCAAAATTTTGAGTCAAGACATACTAGTTGCAAAATGACTAGCTCCCAAAACTTGCTATTTTTGTACATACACTGCTGGAAAAAATGAACAGTGCTCTCAACATGGTAGGAATTAGAAATATTCCTTTTGGAAATGGAAAATAGACTTAAATATCCTGCTAATACAAGTTAAAACACTTCAATTGATCAACTAAGCACTGAGAACAAGATTTCATAAAATCTAGAACACTCTCGCCATTTTTGGGGCTCTAGAGAGATTCAACTAGTGAGCAGCAAAACACATATTTCTCAGAAATAATAAAGACAATGACCATGAAATTTTTTGAACATAACCTAGACTTAGATAGAAATCCAATACACTTTAAAACTCTAAAAAAGGTTACGTATAGCTTGAGATATGCACTTCTAAAGACTATTCTGAGTGAGTATAGTAGAGAATAAAACAGAGAAGAAGTAAATTATGAATGTATAGATTCACAGATAATTACAACCACATTGGCAATGAACACTTGCACAATGGGAATGATAGAGCTATGGAGGAAGCTCTTCAATATCATACAAATGAAAATGAAGTGGGCACAAATCAAGCTCTCTAGTGGCAACTTCCTTCTTGCTCTTTTTATAGCTACTTTTGGAGGTAATTTTGAATTTGAATTCAAATATCTTCACCTAAAAGTGATGCTAAGAATTAGGAGATATTCTCTCAGCTAACAAATTCATGGTTTTAGGTAGTTAGAGCTACAAATTTGCTTTTTACATCATGGATGACTTAAGCCATTCTTTCTTTCATAATTACAAGAGATAAAATATGCTCTTTTACAAGAGGTGTTCATATGTCTACACATATGACTACAAATGAACATAAATCAAATAATATCAAGCATGTAGGCTTGGGTAAAATGCACCAAGAGTAGAAGACCGACCAACACCCAAATTAGGCATAAGGCATCTGAGCTTCACAATCTCAACAGTCATTGTGAAAACTGCCCTATACTTAGCCTCACAACGAGAACTGGCCAAAGTAGGTTGCTTCTTTCTCGAGCAAGATATATATGAGATACCAAGCATGAAGCAAAAACCACTAGTGGATACATGAGTGTCACAGCAACCAGCCCAATAAGAAACAAAAAAAGCATGTAAATTTGGCAATAGTGATCCCTTCTTGGGATAAAACAATCCAAGTAGCTGGGCACCACTCAAGTAGCGAAAGATGTGCTTAACTGCTTGCCACCTAGGCAATGTGTATAGGTCTTGTAGCCCACGGGAAAGTGTTGTACGCACATGGATATTTTGCCTAATTTCCTCACACTATGTCACTTTATTTTGCTTTCGACCCACAACTATCCTTAAATCTATCCTCCTTGGGATCTCCAATAGAAGCACCGGAATGAGCAACTGCTTCCTTTTCACTCTCAACCTCTCTTATTTTTCATATACTCACACGCAGCCGTCGCAACCCTCAGACACCCTTTTTACCTACTCTTTATTTTTCTCTCACTCACACTTCTCTTACACACAAAGTTCAAACACACACCTGCACTTACACACCCATACACATATTCACCCATGCCAATCCCACACATACCTCTCACACATGGACTCACGTGCACTTACACTTGCACCCACATCCACTCTCACATCCGCTTATACTCCTACACCCAAACACACTTTCACCCTTGTTTCCCCTTTGCTTCTACACCCAATCATCTCCATTAGAAATTGGACGCGAAATTTTGTAACCCATATGAGTGTTGTGGTCTAAGACTCCTGGGCCGATATCAACGCTATGGTTGAGGATCAGATGGTTATGATACCCATTGCTCACGACTTGCATCTCCAAACAATCGGTACCATACTCTAGCACATATTCCTCAAATATCACCTCACCTGGCAACTTTTTTGGTTTTCTCAATGGTACGAACTTTGCACCAATTGCCAAGGCGATAGGTGGCCCAAATATGAAGCCTCGAGCTTAAATGCCTAATACAATATAGTTCATGACATAAGCAAAAATAACCTTGCTGTTTAAAAAGGGTTCCAACGCTTACATCTGTCAGCAAGATGAACTCAAGATTTATCCAACAAAATCGGTAAATAAGGAACAAGAGAAACACATAATGTCATCTCTCCTTCTGTCTTTGTTTTGTCTTCAACTCTATCATCATATGCAAACCAGGACAATGCAGGTAAATCCTAATTTCACCCCAAAGAGGAAGTGGGGCTACAAGTTCATGCTAGTCAACCACGAGAGCATATAAACATCTGCTCCATCATCATAGGTTTTATTGGCTGTTAGGCAGTGAAATGCATGTGAAAAAAACAACAAACCAATACTCAACATAAGCGTAATTAAAAACAACCATTTCCACTGTCAAAATACATTCATCCTTTCTTGGAGCTAGAAACTGCAAAATAAATTTTGAATAAGAAAGAAACAAAGGTGCAGGGCAGAGCCTACGCAGGGACGACGATGGTAAATGAAGATCAACGACCACCCCTGTTTCAATCTTACAGAGGGTAGGCGTGTGATTGATGTGTGAAAAACGAGGACCGCAGTCATTTCGAGCTTGAAGATGTATGAAAAAAATAAGGAACTATCCAGCACTTTATAGAGCTCGCAGTTCCACTGAGGAGGTATTCATTAACCTCAGTTTTTTCTCAGTCTTACGTCCCACCTTTCGTATCCCTTCAAAAATGAAAAAGACTTTTTAAATATACTGCAACAACAATACCCAATCAAATTTCCATATAAGCGAACTCAGCATTTTGGGTCTCTTGTTCAGCCTCTACAGAAGATTAAAAGCGGTTAGGTTTAATGATGTAAGCTCGAAATTCAATCACGTTCGCCACGAAATCGTCCAAAAAAGAAGCACATTTGATCGAAAGCTCCTACAGAGACATCACTGCCGGAAAGAAAAACTCATTTTACATACTGAGAATTTTGTTATGCTCCTCTGCTGCAAGCAGTGAATTCAAGCAAAAAACATTTTTTGTTCTTCAATGCCAAAGAAATAGTGAAATACACTGAAGGCGTTCCACAAGATGGTAAATAAACATGTTTCCAGACACAGATAATAGTTTCAAATTTCAAGATCTGAAAGTAGCAGTTCAACAAAATTTTCATGACATTCTGTAACTACAGTGAATGAAAATGAGTTCCTTTAGAAAGTCAAAACAAAACATCAAACCTTCAGCGTTGAGTTCTCCAGCCTTCACATTTCATAGCATAGATTACAAAGATTCCGCCATTCGAACTCGCGTAATCATCGCACTTTATTCCTCCTTCAAACTTTGGTCAATTTTGTAGTCTCTTGTATGTCAGGAAGACGCAAGTCTCCACTTTGTATTTGTACTGCCTCTTGAAGAAAATAGAACTGAACTGTTGTGTGCACCATCACATCCGAAACTGAAGCCGTTCATCAAAGATTGCCATTCTCATATATCTTGCGATGCCCTATTTTCCCCTCTGAGAACATACCGTCCTCTCCTCAGCCACCGAATTCCCCCTTATGTTCCGCTGCTGGTGCCAAAAAAATGCGAGCCCCTTCCCTCTCCGACTGCTCTTCTCTCTTCTTTGCACTCCCCCCTCTGTCGCCCTCCAGACTGCCCAAAATAGACCCCCCTTCATCCCACGACACAGCAGGACCGTATATGAGCCAAAAACAGCCAAAATCTGTTATACCTTTCTGTTCCACCATGCCTCTGACAGAGGGTCATCCCTTCACTGCCATTCTCCTTTTGTTATCGTGATCCTCCTCTTACATCTGCCGAATTAAACCCATAGATTGACGGTTGTTGGCACGCTACATCTTTCTTCATACCGAAAGAAGTGAAATTTCTTTGCCACTTATACAATTCTAGCAGTTCCCATATATTTTGTAGTAGAAATTCAGAAAAAAGAGCACGAGATTGAGGTTGAATCTTGGCCTTTTAAGGACCATTCTTGCTCACTACATCTTGTGCTAGAATTTCATTGAGCTCTACTATCAGTTGCTAGACCTCCAGAATGAAGTTGATCCATCCATTTGAAATGAGTGTGCCACCATAGTTTTTACCTTGTGCATCTTGCTTTACTAATAATCTACGACCTGCTTTAAAGTTTGTTTGAATCGAGAAATCTCTTCACCAATGAATCAACAGTAGGGTCTGTCTGTAAGAAACATTCCAGTGTTATATGTGATGCAGCTCTACCCATCAATTGTTCAAAATGATAGTTTTTTTTCAATAGATCGAGCATCAATCATAACATTCCCAGTAATTTCTAGGCCAACACCGAGAAGTTTTGAATAGTCGGAAGCTGCTGCATAACCATGCTTCGAACATATCAGCGGTCACCCACAAAGAAGAGCAAGCTATATTTCTTGACATTCTTTGCTTATTGAGATAGACTATCTGTGTGAGCACACATGTGATAACCACCATAACAGAAGGCCATATCTCCAGGTATTGCATTCCTTGAGAGCATTCCTTTTTTACCAAGAAGTCGCCGTGTAGCCCCCGAATACTTCCCCTCAAATGGCCAATCAACTCTTCAAGTACGTGAAATCAAAATATTTTCCTGTCAAATAGATTCACATTAGTGCATAAAAATCAACCATTTTCGGAGCTAACACAATGCATAAACTTGCTCATCTATGAGACAACAAATTGAATATCTGGTCGAGTAATGCATAAGTAAATCAATCATCCAACAGCTTGTTAATAGAGAACAACATCAAGTGCATCTCCAACATCATGAAGAGTCAATCGTAAGCCTATTTCCATACGTATGGTAATATGTTTGTAGTTTTCAAGGCCGAAATGTTGCAATGATGTGTCAATATATTTTGTTTGACAAAAAGCTATTCTACCATCAACTTGCATAGATTGAATGCCCAAATAATGATGCAAATACCCAGAATCTGACATCTCAAATGAGGCATGCAAATCAGCCTTAAAATTAGCAATATGATTCTGATTAGGACCAGTGAGCAACACGTCATCCACATAGACAACAATGATCAAAAGCACATCATTTGCACGCTTAACATTTAAGGTAAGGTGCTCTTATTTGGATTGTTCTCAAAACCATTTCCAATCAAGTAGGCATGTATCTTTTCATACCAAGCACGTGGTGCTTGCTTCAAACCATATAATGCCCTTTTCAACCTGCACACTTTGTTTTCTTGCCCTTTTTGCACAAAACTAGGGGGCTGAAAAACGTACACTTCTTCATGCAAGTCATCATTTGAAAATACAGTTTTAATGTCCAAATACTGTACATTCCAACCACGATGAGTTGCAAGTGCATATATGCTACTAACAGTAGTCATTTGGCATGTAGGAGCAAAGGTCTCATCAAAATCAATGCCTCTTTCTTGAGTATAACCTTTTGCAACAAGCCTAGCCTTATGCGTGTCAATTGTTGCATCAGGCTTATGCTTTAGCTTGTATAATGACTTATGTCAATCACCTTCTTGCTAGGAAGCAAGTCACATAAAGACCAAGTACCTTTTTTCATAATAGCATCATATTATGATTGCATAGCAGCCATCCAATTTTCAGGTTTTTGTGCTTGAGCAAGCAAATCAGGCTCATTCTCATCACAAAGACTAGAGCTAACCATAGCATAGCAACCTGATGGAAAAGAAGTACTATGAGAGCCTGAAGGAGTATGATATGACATAGGTGCATCTAATTTGCTATCTTGCAAAGTCTACACCACTCATTTAGGCATAGTTTTTGCCTCCTCTATATGAGACCTCTCATCAACAAGTGCATCATGTAAATCTACATAAAAAATGTAATGATCCACATCATCATGTTGAACTGCAAAGGTTGAGAAATTGCCTCATTTGGAATAGCACTAGATTGTCCACTTGTAAGAAGAGGTAGCAAAGTTTCATACACATCTTTGGAGCTAGTAGATGTCTCCTTAGTACATGAAAGTAATGGTTGAATTGCATCTTCCACAAAAAAAAAACACCAAAGCTAACCAAAATGCATTTATTTTGTGGACGATATAGAAGATAGCTTTTGTTTTCAAAAATTGTACAAAACGCAAATACATTTCACTACTTTATCATCCAATTTCCTGCATTGTTGTTCAGGCACTAATGCATAAATGAGACAACCAAAGACATGCAAGTGAGCAACAGATGGCGTCTGACCATGCCAAGCCTCATATGGAGTGATAAACTACAATGCTTTAGTTGGACATCTATTAAGTACATATGATGCACACATAATAGCCTGAAGCCAGAAACTATGTGGTAAAGTCTAACGCTTGACCATACACCTCATCATCTCCATGAGTGAACTGTTCTTTGTTTTTGCAATTCCATTCTATTGAGGTGTATACAACACTAGACATTGATGTTTTATCCCATGTTCAGCCAAAAATGCATTAAAATTAGAAGACATATATTCCCCCTCGATCAGAATGGAGGGTGCCCATTTGACATGCTAATAGATTTTTAGCCAAAACTAGAATGTGTTTGAAGCACATAAACACTTCGGACTTTGATTTCAATGGATATACTCATGCATGCCTAGAAAAATCATCAATAAAATTCATGAAGTAAAGGTAGTTCCCAAAAGAAGGTGTTTGCATAGGACCATAAACATCACTGTGAACAAGCTTCAATTTCTGAGTAGCTTGTATTGAACCATCTTTTGGGAAGGAGGAATGCTGCATTTTGCCCAAAATACAGCCTTCACTTACCACTTTATCCTAGGCAAGGAATGAAGCTCATGTTGCTTACCTCTTAAAACAGTTGGAGAGTGAGCACATGAATCAAGGAGATTCCATGGGTAGGTTTTTTACAAAGATCAAAGATTTGAAGGAGCAGTTGATTTTTGCACATGAAGTCTCCCCAGACTGTTCACTTGTGCAGACTATTTTGAATGGTCTTCCATATTCGTACCAGAGTTTTGCTTCTACTCTTTGATTGGTGATGAAAGGCAATCCAAATGCCTTAACAATTGAGGATTTAGTCTCTATTCCATTGTAAGAAGATCAGTCTAGGCAGAACAGGTCCATTATGTGTGTTGTAGATCAAGCTTTCCTCGCTAGTCAGAAGGGCAAAGGTAAATGGAGCTCATCTACTAGTAAGCAAAAATATGCTAATTTTGCACAATCAAAGAAGGATGAAAAAGACAAGAAGAAAACAAAAATGCGGAAATTATTTTGCAAAAACTTTAAGTAAATGATCATGTCATAAAGAATTGTCCAAAAGTGGCAGCAAAAGAGGCTGGAATGGTTGTTGTAGAGGCCTCTACACCAAATCAAAGTCTGCAACTCTTGCATAGAATGAAGAATGGGCACTGTTGTTCTAGACAAGGGCAAGTACCTCGTCAAGCTCAACCTCCTTAATTTTCAAACTGTGGAAGAGGTAGGATGATATGAAGATCGTGAATGAGTGATGTGCGTGAAGATGAAGGTGAGAAGCACTACACACACATACACACACACACATGGAAGAGACAATAGAAGTGACAATGGAAGTAGAAATATTATCTTGCATTACTCTTCAAGCTTGCTCTAACTTGTTAATCTCTACTAACTACCATAAAAATTGAGCTCTCTAGCCCCTTTTATAGTTTTTAGACTAGTTTTGATAGGTTTCAAACCTAGTGTTTGGCTTAGTTAAAAAATAGGTTTCGGAGCTTTTTAGGGGGATTCAAATGAAGTCTAAAAATTAGAAAAATTTGTACATAAGCTCTACTTCGGCTCCTGAAGCTTGAGGATTCCTCTGCTTGCACAAAATGGGTCATGGCATAACAAAACTTTATGTTTATATATAGAAAGGTTAGTGAAAAAAATTGCTGATATATTTAGGTAGTGATGTGTGTGAACACACTAGGACCGCCGGGGCACTTTTTTCCCTCTTTACGAGGTTTTTTCCCCCAACTTGTATATACGCCTATTGCCCTAACGGGCCACTTATCTTTGTACATTATAGTGGTAATACATTCAGTATTTTGTGTTGAGCTCCAAGCTTCTTCCTCTTCCTTGTGTTGTTCGCATGCTTCCGCAGACATCTAACTCCAACAATTGGTATCAGATCAGGTCATCCCTTCATCTAGGGCATTGTCTATACCTCTCCGGTTGGAGTCTCAGAATCGCACAAATTTTGGTAAGCATACTCAGTGTCATCGATACCTCTCTGGTTACATTCTCAGAATTGTCAAAATCGTGATATGAGCTCGTTTCGACCTCTTAATGCACTATCGCAGCGCTTGTGTAGGCTATTTTGTCTTTTTGTGCCAAAGGTATATACCAGTTTTGGTTTGCCAGTATAAGCGTGTCGAAGTCTGCTACAGGTTTAGCAGAATTCATTGGTGCAGTTCTGTTCAACTTTTTGAGATACAATCAATTTTCTACATCAAGGTATTTTAGTCATCGGCCATGGCTGAAACCAGTGATGTATTTCATATGTTGGCTATTGAGGATAATTTGGATGGTACCAACTAACCGTCGTGGGCTTATATGATGCTACATGTATTGGTTGCAAAAGGACTATGGAACATGTTGATATTTTTAGGTAGTGATGTGTGTGAACACTCTAGGATCGCCGGGGCACTTTTTTCCCTCTTTAGGAGGTTTTTTTCCCCTGGCTTGTATATACGCATATTGCCCTAATGGGCTACATATCTTTGTACATTCTCTAGTAATACATTCAATCTTGTGTGTTGTGCTCCAAGCTTCTTCTTCTTCCTTGTGTTGTTCATGTGCTTCCGCAATCGTCTAACTCCAACAATTGGTATCAGAGCGGGTCGCTGCTTCATCTGAGCTTGGTTTGGCCTCCGAACGCACTATCACAGTGCTTGTGCAGGCTATTTCGTCTTTTTGTGCCAAAGGTATATACCAGTTTCTATTCGCCAGTATAAGCATCTCGAAGTCTACTATAGGTCTAGCAGAATTCATCTCGGCAGTTCCGTTCAACTTTTTGAGCTACAATCAATTTTTTGCATCAAGGTATTTTAGTCACTAGCCATGGCTGAAAGCAGTGATGTATTCCGTATGTTGGCTGTTGAGGATAAGTTGGATGGTACCAACTACCCATTATGGGCTTATATGATGCAACATGTATTGGTTGCAAAAGGACTGTGGAACATTCTGCAGGGTGTTGAAATGTTGGAGTTAGACGTCTGCAGGAGTACGCGAACAACACAAGGAAGAAGAAGCTTGGAGCACAAACACACAATACTCAATGTATTACTAGAGAATGTACAAAGATAAGTAGCCCATTAGGGCAATAGGCGTATAAACAAGCCGGGGGAAAAAAACCTCCTAAAGAGGGAAAAAAGTGCCCCGGAGGTCCTAGTGTGTTCACACACATCACTACCTAAATATATCAACAAATCCCCCCTGGGAGTGATGCGGTGAACAAGGAGTTTGCACTCATGTATAAGGAAGTGCCAAGCTATGTGGAAATCACTCCACAAAAGGAAGTAAGCCCAAAGCTTTGCGGAAAGCTTCAAACTTCTCCCTAGGCAGAGCCTTCGTGAAAAGGTTTGCAATATTCTCCTGCGTGGGCACATATGCCAAGCTGATCTCCCCAGTAGAGAACCTCTCCCTGACATAGTGATAATGCACCTCAATGTGCTTAGTGCGAGCATGGAACACAGGGTTCCTCGCAACTGCCAATGCGCTCTAACTGTCAGTGAAGATTGTGGTGGCAGAAGATTGGCCAACACCCAAATCAGCCATAAGGCGTCTAAGCCACACACACTCAACAATCGCTGTGAAAACTGCCCTATACTCAGCCTCACAACTGGAAGTGGCCACAGTAGGCTGCTTCTTGCTCAACCAAGATATACATGAGCTACCAAGCATGAAGCAAAAACCACTGGTGGACACACGAGTGTCATAGCAACCAGCCCAATTTGAGTCAGAAAAAGCATGCAAATCTGGCGGTAGTGATCCCCCCTTGGGATAAAACAACCGAAGTAGCCGAGTACCACTCAAGTAGCGAAAGATGCGCTTAACTGCCTTCCAATGTGTGACTCCTGAGCAATGCATAAACTTGCTCATCTGTGAGATAGCAAACTGAATATCTGGCCGAGTAATGCATAAGTAAATCAAGCATCCAACAGCCTGCTGATAGAGAACAGCATCAAATGCATCTCAAGCATCATGAAGACTCAATTCTAAACCTGTCTCCATAGGAGTGGCAATAGGCTTACAGTCTTCAAGGCCAAAATGCTGCAATAATGTGTCAATCTATTTCGTTTGACACAAAGCCATTCCACCATCAACTTGCATAAACTGAATGCCTAAATAGTGATGCAAATGCCCCAAATCAGACATCTCAAATGAGGCATTCAAATCAGCCTTGAAATCAGCAATGTGCTTCTCAATAGGACCAGTGACCAGCATGTCATCAACATAGACAACAATGATCAGAAGCAAATCATTAGCACGCTTAACATATAAGGTGCTTTCAGTTGGACTGTTCACAAAACCATGTGCAACCAGATAGGCATATATCTTCTCATACCAAGCACGTGGTGCTTGCTTTAAACCATATAATGCCTTCTTTAACCTGCACACCTGGTTTTCATGCCCTTTCTGCACAAAGCCACGGGGCTGAAAAACATACACTTCTTCATGCAAGTCACCATTCAGAAATGTTGTTTTAATGTCCAACTGATGTACATTCCAACCATGATGGGCTGCAAGTGCACAAATGCTCTGAACAGTAGTCATACGGCATGTAGGTGCAAAGGTCTCATCAAAATCAATGCCTCTTTCCTGCGCATAACCCTTTGCAACAAGCCTAGCCTTATACCTGTCAACTGTACCATCAGGTTTACGCTTCAGCTTGTATACCCACTTAGTGCCAATGGCCTTCTTGCCAGGAGGCAAGTCACATAAAGACCATGTACCATTCTTCACTATAGCATCATATTCAGATTGCATGGCAGCCATCCAATTTTCTGAATTCTGTGCTTCATCAAAAGAAACAGGCTCATTCTCATCACAGAGACTAGACGCAGCCATAGCATAGCAATCTGATGCAAAGGAGGCACTATGAGAGCCTGAACGAGTACAATATGACAAAGGTGCATCTAATTTGCTATCACGCAAAGTTTGCACCAGCCATTTTGGCATAGTTTTTGCCTGCTCAATATCAGCTCTCTCATCAACAAGTGCATCATGTAAATCTGCATCAGAAATAGAATGATCTGCATCATCATATGAAACCTGCAAAGGCTGAGAAGTTGCCTCATTAGGACCAGCACTAGACTGTCCACCTGTAAAAAGAGGCATCAACGTATCATACATGTCTTTGGAGCTAACAGATGTCTCCTTAGTACATGAAAGCAATGGTTGAATAGCATCTTCCACAAAGACAACATCACGGCTAACCAGAATGCATTTAGTTTGTTGATGATACAGACGATAGCCTTTACTTTCAGAACTGTACCCAACAAAAATACATTTTACTACCTTATCATCCAATTTTCTGCGATGTTGTTCAGGCACTAATGCATATGCCAAACAACCAAAAACACGCAGATGAGCAACAGATGGCTTGCGGTCATGCCAAGCCTCATATGGAGTGATAGACTGTAGCGCTTTAGTGGGACACCTGTTCAGTACATATGTTGCACACATGACAGCCTCAAGCCAGAAACTATGTGGTAAAGCCTGACTCTTGACCATGCACCTCGCCATCTCTATGAGTGACCTATTCTTTCATTCAGCAACTCCATTCTGTTGAGGTGTATACGGCACTATACACTGGTGTTTTATCCCACGTTCAGCCAGAAATGCATTAAAATCAGAAGACATATATTCCCCCTCTCGATCAGAACGGAGGGTGCCCATTTTACATGCTGGCAGATTTTCGGCCAAAACCAAAAACTGTTTAAAGCACATGAACACTTCGGACTTTGCTTTGAGTGGGTATACCCATGCATGCCTAGAAAAATCATCAATGAAAGTCACGAAGTAAAGGTAATTCCCAAAAGAGGGTGTCTGCATAGGACCACAGACATCACTATGTACAAGCTGCAATTTCTGCGTAGCCCGAACTGAACCATCTTTTGGAAAGGAGGAACGCTGCATTTTGCCCAAAATACAGCCTTCACATACATGTTTTCCAGGTGCCTCAAGATTGAGCAAAGAAGACACCATATCAGATTTCTGCAGGCATAGCAAACAAGCAAAATTTAGATGACCAAAGCGTGCATGCCAAAGCTTTGCATCTGACATAGCCTGAGAATCATGAACTGCACATGCCGAATCATTCACAGATCTTTCATAGTCTATGAGCTTATACAGTCCACGACATAAAATGCCAGAAGCGATAATCACATTGCCATTTGATAGATCATGAACTGTACACCTGTCATCAACGAATTTCACAACCAAGCCAATCTTGGCTAATGCAGAAACTGATAACAGATTCTTCTTGATCCCTGGCACAAATAAGGCATCTGACAAGGTGAAAGAACTACCATCAGTAGTAGTCAGAATGATCTTACCAACTCCCATAACAGGATAAGAGGAGTTGTTGGCGCATGTGACAGTATTCCCTGTAGGGGCAGGCTCGAGTGAAGAGAAGAAACTGCGCTGCGAGGTAATATGTTTGGTTGCCCCACTGTCAAAGTACCAAGCATCTGAGTCCACTGCAGACATGCACTGCTCATGAGAAGATGGGTCAAAACTGCAAACAGTAGTAAACGCCCATTCTTCTCCCTACACAAGATTAGCAGACTCTGTTTTTGGTGTAGAGGCTTCTGCAACAACCATTCCAGCCTCCTTTTTCTTTGCCTCTTTTGCAGCCAGTTTTGGACAGTTCTTTATGATACGATCATTCCCTTTACAGTACTTGCAAAACAATTTCTGCTTTTCTAATTTCTTCTCATCTTTATCCTGGTTCTTCGAATGTGCAGCATTTGTAGATTTCTGCTTACTAGTAGAAGAGCTCCATTTTCCTTTGCCCTTCTGACTAGCCAGGAAAGCTTGATCTACAACACGCATAATGTACATGTTCTGCCTGGACTGATCTTCCTGCAACAGAACAGAGACTAACTCCTCAAATGATAAGGCATTCGGATTGCCTCTCATCATCAACCGAAGAGTAGAAGCAGAACTCTTATATGAATCAAGAAGACCATTCAGAACGGTCTGCACAAGTGAGCTATTTGGTATAACCTCATCAGCAGAAATCAATTGTTCCTTCAAATCTTTGATCTTCATTAGGAAACTGTCCATAGAATCACCTTCATTCATGTGCTCACTCTCCAACTGTTTTCGGAGGTAAGCAACACGAGCCTCATTCCTAGCTTGGTACAATGTGGTAAGTGTATCCCAAGCATCCCTAGCTGTTCTACAAGAGCGAATATGAGGAATAATGGCACGTTTGACAGACAAAGCTATCAATGCATGTGCCTGGGCATCTCTGCCATCCCAACGAATTTGCTCTATAGTAGGTGCAACAGAAACAGCAGCACGAACAGGAATCTGCGGAATATCATCTTCGACACCATCTTCATCAGCTCCAGCACCTGTATTTGTAGTACCTGTCGTTACAGGTGTAATAGGACGTCTTTCAACACCCTGCACAATGTTCCACAATCCTTTTGCAACCAAAACATGTCGCATCATATAAGCCCATAATGGGTAGTTGGTACCATCCAACTTATCCTCAACAGCCAACATACGGAATACATCACTGCTTTCAGCCATGGCCGGTGACTAAAATACCTTGATGCAGAAAATTGACTGTATCTCAAAAAGTTGAACAGAACTGCCCAGACGAGTTCTGCTAGACCTGTAGCAGACTTCGAGATGCTTAAATTGGCGAACAAAAACTGGTATATACCTTTGGCACAAAAAGATGAAATAGCCTACACAAGCACTGCGATAGTGCGTTTGGAGGCCGAAACGAGCTCAGATCGCGATTTCGGCACCACAGAGCGAAGCGATTTTGATCTCGAAAACACGCTGAGTATGCTCACCAAAATTCATGCAATTCTGAGATTGCAAACGGAGGAGTGTCGACGGTGCCCTAGATGAAGCGACGACCTACTCTAATACCAATTGTTGGAGTTAGACGTCTACAGGAGCACGCGAACAGCACAAGGAAGAAGAAGAAGCTTGGAGCATAAACACACAATCTGAATGTATTACTAGAGAATGTACAAAGATAAGTAGCCCATTAGGGCAATAGGCATATATACAAGCCGGGGGAAAAAAACCTCCTAAAGAGGGAAAAAAGTGCCCCGGCGGTCCTAGTGTGTTCACACACATCACTACCTAAATATATCAACATGAAAGACGTCATGTTAATCCTGCGACTACAGGACTGCAAATACAGGTGCTGGAGCTGATGGAGATGGTGTCGAAGATGATATTCTACAAATTCCTGTTCGTGTTGTTGTTTCTGTTGCATCTACTGCAGAGAAAATTTGTTGGGATGGCAGAGATGCTCAAGCACATGCATTGATAGCTTTGTCTGTCAAACGTGCTATTATTCCTCACATTTGCTCTTGGAGAACAGCAAAGGATGCTTGGGATACACTTACCACATTGTACTAGGCTAGGAATGAGGCTCGTGTTGCTTACCTCCGAAAACAGTTGGAGAGTGAGCACATGAATGAAGGTGATTCTATGGACAGTTTCCTAACGAAGATCAAAGACTTGAAGGAACAATTGATTTCTGTTGATGAGGTTATACCAGATAGCTCACTTGTGCAGACCATTCTGAATGGTCTTCCTTATTCATATCAGAGTTTTGCCTCTACTCTACGGTTGATGATGAAAGGCAATCCAAATGCCTTGTCATTTGAGGAGTTAGTCTCTGTTCTATTGCAAGAAGATCAATCAAGGCAGAACAGGTCCATTATGTGTGTTTCAGATCAAGCTTTCTTGGCTAGTCAGAAGGGCAAAGGAAAATGGAGCTCTTCTACTAGTAAGTAGAAATCTGCAAATGCTCCACATTCGAAGAACCAAGATAAAGATGAGAAGAAATCAGAAAAGCAGAAATTGTTTTGCAAGTATTGTAAAGGGAATGATCATATCATAAAGAACTGTCCAAAACTGGCTGCAAAAGAGGCAAAGAAAAAGGAGGCTGGAGTGGTTGTGGCAGAAGCCTCTACACCAAAAACAGAGTCTGCTAATCTTGTGCAGGAAGAAGATTGGGCATTTACTATTGTTTGCAGTTTTGACCCATCTTCTCATGAGCAGTGCATGTCTGCAGTAGACTCAGATGTTTGCCAGTACTTTGATAGTGGGGTGACCAAACATATTACCTCGCAGCGCAATTTCTTCTCTTCACTCGAGCCTGCCCCTATAGGGAATACTGTTACATGCACCAACAACTCTTCTTATCCTGTTATGGGAGTTGGTAAGATCATTTTGACTACTACTAATGATAGTTCTTTCACTTTGTCAGATGCTTTATTTGTGCTAGGTATCAAGAAGAACCTGTTATCAGTTTTTGCATTAGCCAAGATTGGCTTGGTTGTGAAATTTGTTGATGACAGGTGTACAGTTCATGATCTGTCAAATGGCGAT
The DNA here is from genome assembly GCA_020310875.1 of Ceratopteris richardii. Taxonomy (NCBI): domain Eukaryota; kingdom Viridiplantae; phylum Streptophyta; class Polypodiopsida; order Polypodiales; family Pteridaceae; genus Ceratopteris; species Ceratopteris richardii. The sequence continues at coordinate 86,986,778 of CM035433.1, read as the reverse complement.
GTGATTATTACTTCTGGAATTTTATGCCATGGGCTGTATAAGCTCATAGACTATGAAAGATCTGTAAATGATTTGGCATGTGCAGTAAATGATTCTTAGGATATGTTAGATGCAAAGCTTTGGCATGCACACTTTGGTCATCTGAATTTTGCTAGTTTGCTATGCCTGCAGAAATCTGATATGGTGTCTTCTTTGCCCAAGCTTGAGGCACCCAGAAAACATGTATGTGAGGGCTGTATTTTGGGCAAAATGCAGCGTTTTCCTCCTTTCCAAAAGATGGTTCAGTTCGGGCTACGCACAAATTGCAGCTTGTGCATAGTGATGTATGTGGTCCTATGGAGACACCCTCTTTTGGAAATTATCTTTACTTTGTGACTTTCATTGATGATTTTTCTAGGCATGCATGGGTATATCCACTCAAAGCAAAGTCCGAAGTGTTCATGTGCTTTAAATAGTTTTTGGTTTTGGTTGAAAATCTGTCAGCATGTAAAATGGGCACCCACCATTCTGATTGAGGGGGGGAATATATGTCTTCTGATTTCAATGCATTTCTGGCTAAACGTGGGATAAAACACTAGTGTACAGTGCCGTATACACCTCAACAGAATGGAGTTGTTGAACAAAAGAACAGGTCACTCATGGAGATTGCGAGGTGCATGGTCAAGAGTCAGGATTTACCACATAGTTTCTGGCTTGAGGCTGTCATGTGTGCAGCATATGTACTTAACAGGTGTCCCACTAAAGCGCTGTATTCTATCACTCCATATGAGGCTTGGCATGACTGCAATCCATCTGTTGCTCATCTGCATGTTTTTGGTTGTTTGGCATATGCATTAGTGCCTGAACAACATCGCAGAAAATTGGATGATAAGGCAGTAAAATGTATTTCTGTTGGGTACAGTTCTGAAAGTAAAGGTTATCGTCTATATCATCCACAGACTAAACGCATTCTGGTTAGTTGTGATGTTGTTTTTGTGGAAGATGCTATTCAGCCATTGCTTTCATGTACTAAGGAGACATCTGTTAGCTCCAAAGACATGTATGATACTTTGATACCTCTTTTTACAAGTGGACAATCTAGTGTTGGTCCTAATGAGGCAACTTCTCAACCTTTGGAGGTTTCATATGATGATGCAGATCATTCCATTTCTGATGCAGATTTACATGATGCACTTGTTGATGAGAGAGCTGATATTGAGCAGGCAAAAACTATGCCAAAATGGTTGGTGCAAACTTTGCGTGACAGCAAATTAGATGCTCCTCTGTCATATCGTACTCGATCAGGCTCTCATAGTGCGTCTTTTGCATCAGATTGCTATGCTATGGCTGCATCTAGTCTCTGTGATGAGAATGAGCCTATTTCTTTTGATGAAGCATAGAATTCAGAAAATTGGATGGCTGCTATGCAATCTGAATATGATGCTATAATGAAGAATGGTAAATGGTCTTTATGTGACTTGCCTCCTGGCAAGAAGGCCATTGGCACTAAATGGGTATACAAGCTGAAGCGTAAATCGGATGGTACAGTTGACAGGTATAAGGCTAGGCTTGTTGCAAAGGGTTATGCACAGGAAAGAGGCATTGATTTTGATGAGACCTTTGCACCTACATGACGTATGACTACTGTTCGGAGCATCTGTGCACTTGAGCTCATCATGGTTGGAATGTACATCAGTTGGACATTAAAACAGCATTTTTGAATGGTGACTTGCATGAAGAAGTGTATGTTTTTCAGTCCCAGGGCTTTGTGTAGAAAGGGCATGAAAACCAGGTGTGCAGGTTAAAGAAGGCATTATATGGTTTAAAGCAAGCACCACGTGCTTGGTATGAGAAGATACATGCCTATCTGAGTGCACATGGTTTTGAGAACAATCCAACTGAAATCACCTTATATGTTAAGTGTGCTAATGATGTGCTTCTGATCATTGTTGTCTATGTTGACGACATACTGCTCACTGGTCCTATTGAGAAGCATATTGCTGATTTTAAGGCTGATTTGCATGCCTAATTTGAGATGTCTGATTTGGGGCATTTGCATCACTATTTGGGCATTCAGTTTATGCAAATTGATGGTGGAATGGCTTTGTCTCAAACGAAATATATTGACACATTATTGCAGTGTTTTGGCCTTGAATACTGTAAGCCTATTGCCACTCCTATGGAGACAGGTTTATGATTGAGACTTCATGATGCTGGAGATGCATTTGATGATGTTCTCTATCAGCAGGCTGTTGGATGCTTGATTTACTTATGCATTACTCGGCCTGATATTCAGTTTGTTGTCTCACAGATGAGTAGGTTTATGCATTGCTCAGGAGTCAAGCATTGGCAGGCAGTTAAGCGTATCTTTTGCTATTTGAGTGGTACTCGGCTACTTGGGTTGTTTTATCCCAAGGGGGGATCACTACTGCCAGATTTGCATGCATTTTCTAACTCTGATTGGGTTGGTTGCTATGACACTCGTGTGTCCACCAATGGTTTTCGCCTCATGCTTGGTAGCTCATGTATATCTTGGTTGAGCAAGAAGCAGCCTATTGTGGCCACTTCTAGTTGCGAGGCTGATTATAGGGTAGCTTTCACAGCGAGTGTTGAGTGTGTGTGGCTCAGACGCCTTATGGATGATTTGGGTGTTGGTCAGACTTCTGCCACCACCATCTTCACTGACAATCAGAGCGCATTGGCAATTGCGAGGAACCCTGTGTTCCATGCTCGCACTAAGCACATTGAGGTGCATTATCATTATGTCAAGGAGAGGTTCTCTGCTGGGGAGATCAGCTTGGCATATGTGCCCACGCAGGAGAACATTGCAGACCTTTTCATGAAGGCTCTGCCTAGGGAGAAGTTTGAAGCTTTCCACAAAGCTTTGGGCTTACTTCCTTTCATGGAGTGATCTCCACCTAGCTTGGCACTTCCTTATACATGAGTGCCAGCTCCTTGTTCACCGCATGACTCCCAGGGGGGATTTGTTGATATTTTTAGGTAGTGATGTGTGTGAACACTCTAGGGTCGTCGGGGCACTTTTTTCCCTCTTTAGGAGGTTTTTTTCCCTCGGCTTGTATATATGCATATTGCCCTAACAGGATACATATCTTTGTACATTCTCTAGTAATACATTCAATCTTGTGTGTTGTACTCCAAGCTTCTTCTTCTTCCTTGTGTTGTTCATGTGCTTGCGCAGTCATCTAACTCCAACAGAACATTGTGCAGGGTGTTGAAAAACATCCTATCACACTTGCAACCGTTACAACTATAGGTACTGAAGCTAATGCGGATATTCTGCATATTCTTGTTTGTGCTTCGATTTCTGTTGCACCTTCTGTAGAGCAAATTTGTTGGGATGGCAGAGATGCCCAAGCACATGCATTGATAGCTCTGTCTATCAAACGTGCCATTATTCCTCACATTCTCTCTTACAGAACAGCTAAGAATGCTTGGGATACACTTACCATATTGTACCAAGCTAGGAATGAGGCTCGTGTTGCTTACCTCCGAAAACAATTGGAGAGTGAGCACATGAGTGAAGGTGATTCTATGGACAGTTTTCTAACAAAGATCAAAGACTTGAAGGACTAGTTGATTTCTGTTGATGAGGTTATACCATATAGCTCACTTGTGTAGACCGTTCTGAATGGTCTTCTGATTCATATCAGAGTTTTTCTTCTACTCTTCTGTTGATTATGAAAGGCAATCCAAATGCCTTGTCGTTTGAGGAGTTAGTCTCTGTTCTGTTGCAGGAAGATGAGTCTAGGCAGAACATGTCCATTATGCGTGTTGCAGATCAAGTTTTCCTGGCTAGTCAGAAGGGCAAAGGAAAATGGAGCTCTTCAACTAGTAAGCAAAAATCTACTAATTTTGCACAATCGAAGAGGGAAGACAAAGATGAAAAGAAATCAAAAAAGCAGAAATTCTTTTGTAAGTACTGTAAAGGAAATGATCATATCATAAAGAACTGTCCAAAACTAGTTGTTAAAGAGGCAAATAAGAAAGAGGCCGGAATGGTTGTTGCAGAGGCCTCTACACCAAAAACAGAGTTTGTTAATCTTGTGCACGAAGAAGAATGGGCATTTACTACTATTTGCAGTTTTGACCCATCTTCTCATGAGCAGTGCATATCTGCAGTACACTCAGATGTTTGGTACTTTGATAGTGGGGCGACTAAACATATTACCTCGCAGTGTAGTTTCTTCTCTTCACTCGAGCCTGCCCCTACAAGGAATATTGTTACATGTGCCAAGGACTCCTCTTATCCTGTTATGGGAGTTGATAAGATCATTTTGACTATTGCTGATGGTAGTTCTTTCACTTTGTCAGATGCTTTGTTTGTGCCAGGGATCAAGAAAATATGTTATCAGTTTCTGCATTAGCCAAGATTGGCTTGGTTGTGAAATTTGTTGATGATAGATGTACAGTTCATGATCTGTCAAATGGTGACGTGATTATTGCTTCTGGCATTTTATGTCGTGGGTTGTATAAGCTCATAGACTATGAAAAATTTTTAAATGATTCAGCATGTGCAGTACATGATTCCCATGGCCAGGCTATGTCAAATGCAAAGCTTTGGCATGCACCCTTTGGTCATCTAAATTTTTCTAGTTTGCTATGCCTGCAGAAATCTAAAATGGTACCCTCTTTGCCCAAACTTGAGGCACCTGGAAAACATGTATGTGAAGGCTGTATTTTGGGCAAAATGCAGCATTCCTCCTTTCCAAAAGATGGTTCAGTTCGGGCTACTTAGAAAGGCAGCTTGTACATAGTGATGTCTGTGGTCCTATGCAGACACCTTCTTTTGGAAATTATCTTTACTTCGTGACTTTCATCGATGATTTTTCCAGGCATGCATGGGTATATCCATTGTAGGCAAAGTCCGAAGTGTTCATGTGCTTCAAATAGTTTTTGGTTTTGGCTAAAAATCTATCAGCATGTAAAATGGGCACCCTCCATTCTGATCGACGGTGGGAATATATGTCTTCTGATTTTAATGCATTTTTGGCTGAACATGGGATAAAACACCAGTGTACAGTGCTGTATACACCTCAACAGAATGGAGTTGTTGAACAAAAGAACAGGTCACTCATGGAGATGGCGAGGTGTATGGTCAAGAGCGAGGTGTATGGTCAAGAGTCAGGTTTTACCACATAGTTTCTGGCTTGAGGCTATCATGTGTGCAGCATATGTACTTAATAGGTGTCCCACTAAAGCGCTACAGTCTATCACTCCATATGAGGCTTGGCATCATTGCAAGCCATTTGTTGCTCATCAGCATGTTTTTGGTTGTTTGGTATATGCATTAGTGCCTGAACAACATCGCACAAAATTGGATGATAAAGCAATAAAATGTATTTTTGTTTGGTACAGTTCTGAAAGTAAAGGCTATCATTTGTATCATCCATAGACTAAATGCATTCTTGTTAGCCGTGATGTTGTTTTTGTGGAAGATGCTATTCAGCCATTGCTTTCATGTACTAAGGAGACATTTGTTAGCTCCAAAGACATGTATGATACTTTGCTGCCTCTTTTTACAGGTGGATAGTTGCAACAGCGTAGCGACAGTAATTGCTCATGAATGAATGACTCTCCTCCCAACCAAATGCCTCTATATATAGCTCTCTCCAGGGGACTACCTTCTTGGGCAAGTGAATGCTAATCATCCAAGTGTCAGCCATGTAACTACATGTGCGCCAAGTGTCTCAGTGGATGCTTCTAGAAGGTTCTAGAGCTCTTTGGGCAAAATACTCTTCCCATGTACCCCATGGGGGTTGAACCCAAGACCTCGTCCTTCACACCCTTGAGTCTTAACCACTAGGCTAAGTGGATTACTTGGTTACAAGAGTAAATGACCTACCAGTAAGTCTAGACTCGAGATCTTTGGTCACACAAACGAATGACCAAACGGAATCCGATTTCAGATCTGTCTGAACCAATCGGATCCCTAGATCACCAACTTACTTTATTACATTCTTCCCCCCTTGGATAATATTTTCGTCCTCGAAAATTAGAGCTATATATACTGTAGGCAACCCCCGAGCCTCTTGTTCTAAAACTTGAAGAACATGCATTCATTCAAACAGGTTATTTACTTAGAACTTGAAAGTAAAAAACCTTATCATATTCTAGATCTTGAAGAACATGATTGGTTTATCTACTTAAAACTTGAAAGTAGAAAACCTTCTTTATTTGGGACCAACTTAAATCTTGAAAGCTGGAAAACGTCGTTGGATTGTGGAAACTTTTTCCCATGTTGAATTTTCTTCAGTTCCATCCTTCCATTTTACTAAGCACTCTTCATACAAGTGGCTTCTTGTACGTTTATCTCGGGTGCGAAGTATCCTGTCAGGTTCATGAGGAACTGTTTCATTTATTGGAATAGGAAGTATGACCTGATGTCCAACTAGATTATCTGAATCTGTTAGACTCTTCCTAAGTCGACTAACATGGAACACTGGATGAATCCAACTATCATCTGGAAGTTGTAATTCATAAGCCCATAAACCGACTTTCTTGGTGATTGGAAAAGGACCGCAATATCTAGGCGACAACTTGGCGCATTGACCAGTCTTGAACTTTTCCGATCTTTCAGGAATACGAAGATAAACTTGATCGCCAACCTGAAAAGTAACATCTCTTCGCTTTGGATCGGCATAAGCCTTTGCACGATCTTGAGCTTTCTTTAAATTTTCTTTAGCTAATTTAAGCTTAAAGTTCATGTCTTGAAGGAACTCTTGAGCTGCTTGAACTCGTTCATTATGAAGTCCCACTGCATAAGGAGACCTAGGCTGGAAACCGTACATCAACATGAATGGACTAAATTCAGTTGATGAATTCTTGGCACTGTTATAGGCAAACTCAGCTAAAGGAAGATAATCTTCCCAATCAGTCTGTTTGGAAGTAACATAAGCTCTAAGTATGTCTTCCAAAATTTGATTGACTTTCTCTGTCTGTCCATCCGTCTGGGGATGTTCAGCTGTACTTAAACTTAGTTTAGTTTCAAGTCTACTAAAGACTGCTCGCCAAAAATGACTTGTAAATCGAGCATCTCTATCAGAAACTATGTCTACTGGAAGACCATAGAGTCTATAAAGTTGATTTACAAATATTTTTGCAAGTTCTGGGGTCTTATAAGTAGTCTTGACAGGTATAAACTGAGCAAGTTTAGTCAATCGATCAACTACAACCCAGACTGAATCAAAGCCCTTCTGAGTGCGGGGTAATCCAGAAATGAAATCCATGGAAATGCTTTCCCACTTTCCTTTGGGAATTTCCAAAGGATGCAGCAGTCCTCCAACTTTAAGTCGCTCAAACTTATTTACTTGACATTTATGGCACTTAGACACATAGTTTTGCACATCTCGATGCAAACTAGGCCAATAAAAATGTCTTTTCACTAACTCATAGGTTCGGTTAATACCAGGATGTCCTGCACTTGGAGCATCATGGCATTCGAAAAGTACTTGATTTCGTATGGCCACTATACTTGGGACACAAACCTTACCTTTATAAAGCAAATATTCATCTTGGAGAGAATAGTGTTTAAACTTTCTCTCAGAAGTACTTGCTTCAGTTTGTTTATCTTGTTCAGCTGCTTTCCATGCTTGACTGAAGCTTGGATCCTCTTTGCAGCTTCCTTTCAAAGTTGAAATAAATTCACTTTGAATTTGTACAAAACTTAGGTTGTTCAACATAGGCATCCGACTTAGGGCGTCTGCCACTGCATTGAACTTTCCTTTTCTGTACCTGAGTTCATAATCGAACTCTTGCAACTGTTCAGCCCATCTTGCTTTTCTACCTCTAAGATCAGGTTGATTTGCAAACCACTTTATGCTCTCTTGATCAAAAACTATGGTCAGCTTTGATCCATATAGATAATGGCGCCATTTCTTTAGAGCATTTATAATAGCGAACATCTCTCGCTCATAGGTAGAATAGTTTTGCTGAGCAGGACTTAGCTTTCTACTCTCGAAAGCTATTGGTCGACCATCTTGGCTTAGTACTGCTCCTACTGCAGATGAACTTGCATCTGTCTCTAATTGGAAAGGCTTGTTTGGATCTATGATCTGTAGAACCGGGGCTGATGCTAAAGCAAGTTTAAGTTCTTGAAAACTCTTTGCTTGCTCTTCTTTCCAATTTAACTTTTGATGCTTCCCTTTGAGTTGATCTGTCAAAGGTACTGCAATCTTGGCATATCTAGCCACAAACTTCCGATAATATCCTGCCAATCCGAGAAAACTTTGTAGTTCTCGAACCGTCTTGGGCTCAGGCCATTCAAGAATCGCTTGGACCTTTTCCGGGTCAACTTTGATTCCTTCCGCGGAAATAATATGACCTAAATACTTTACTTCTGGGGTAAAGAATTCACATTTTGACTCTTTACCGTAAAGTTTATTATCGCGAAGAAGTTGAAAAACTTTTTTCAAGTGCTCTAAGTGATTTTCATGATCTTTACTGTAGATCAGAATATCATCGAGAAAATCTACAACAAATTTTCCCAAATACGGCTTAAGCACTTGATTCATCAAAGTCATAAATGTTGCGGGTGCGTTTGTCAACCCGAACGGCATCACTAAAAACTCGTAGTGACCAAACTTTGTTCGAAAGGCTGTTTTAGGAATATCATCATCTTTGATTCTGATCTGATGATAACCTTGGCGTAAATCAATCTTAGAAAAGACTGTAGCCCCCTTTAAACTATCGAAAAGATCTTCGACTAGTGGCATGGGATACTTGTTCTTTATCGTAAGATTGTTTAACGCCCTATAATCTACACACAGCCTCATAGTTCCATCTTTCTTTTTCACTAGAAGGATGGGTGCTGCCCATGGAGACTGACTTGGGCGGATAAATCCTTTATCCAATTACTCTTGGATTTGATTTTCCACCTCCTGATTCTGGACATAGGGGAGGCGGTAAGGGTTTTGAGATTTTGGCTTGGTACCCGGAAACAGATCTATACTGTGATCGATGTTTCCACGAGAGGGTGGCAAGCCGTAGGGGAGTTCCTTAGGGAACACATCTTTAAATTCCTTCATTAGATTGTTAAATTTAACATAAACTTCTCGAGGAATAAAGGACGAGACATAAGAAACTTGATTTATATTATCAGAATTGATTACATCGGTGCCAAGGACAAGAAAAGCTTGAGTCCTGGCTTCTTTATTGACAAGTTTCTGAAGTTCAGTGTATGATATCAAAGGGATACTTGGAACATCATGCTCACCCTTGATTTTATACACAACACCGTCACGCTGGAATTCCAAAGTATTTGTAAAATAACACCTGGTCAATGAAGGTCCTAGACTCCATAGCCACTCTCTCCCTAAAACGAGATCTACCCGATCCATATTCATTATTTGGAAGTCCAAGGTGTCTTTAAATCCTTGGATTTCTAGTTCCAAATTACATATCATTGTGTCCCAAACACGGGTGTCTTGACCGTGCATCATGGAGACAATGTATTTATGAGGAGATGGTTCCTGAGGAAGAGCCAGTTTTTTAACTAACACATAATTGATAAAATTATGCGTAGCAGAGTCATCCACCATTATCCGGATGGTGTGCCCTTTAACTGATCCATGCAACTTGACCAAATCATGTGGACCAAACTCTTGAGGTTGCCACATGTTTTTGGAGATTTGACATGAATGGGTACTGTCGCAGTGCATAATCTGAACCTTCTTTGCACTTGAATTTGCATCCAAGTTCAAAGATTGAATCAGATGGATTTGCTGCTTACCCTTTCCCTTACTTTCTCTTCCGACTGGACAGGCACGGCTTCGATGTCCAGGCTTGAGACATTTAAAGCACAAGTTTTCTTTTTGCGCTTTATCATGATCTTCTGGAGAAAGGATGTGTCTAAAAACACGAGGTTTCTTAGACACTCTTTCATTAGATCTAGTCCCTTTGCCCTTACGCTTAAAGTTATTCTTCTGGGAATAACTGCTTTCCTGCGGGACATCCAAACGTGAATTGTCCTCATAAATCTGTGCGACCTTAATCGCCTCTTCAAGGGATTTAGGCGCATGCCTCTTAACTTCATTACGAATTCGCTGGTTAAGTCCTCTGACAAAACCGCGAAGTCGATGGAAGTCATCTAAATTCTTTAACTTCAGAATTACATCTCTGTATTCTGAAATATACACCAATAGCGGTCTACCCTTCTGTTGAATTTTATCCCATGCTTCCCAATTGCGTTCCTCCTCATTCTCGGGGAGAAACTCTTTTTTGAAAAGTTGGGAAAATTCATTCCAAGTGGTAGGTTTCTTGTGAGTCTCAGAGAGACTCATCCACCATGTATAAGCTTTCGGTCCTAGCGACAAACTTGCTTCTACTACCCTCACATGATCGGGGGTATGTTTGAGTTCATGGACATCTTTCCATTTCTCTAAGAAAGTCAAAACCGCGTCCTTATTCCTATCCTTATCCTCTCCAGAGAAATAAGGAGGACGGATCTCTTTTCCCAAAGAGAGATCTACAGGACGGTTATGAGTTTCTATCATCCCCATCGAAGCAACACACAAGGGAGTAGAAGACGCTAGACTAAGACGGCTCATACTTCCCGCTAAAGGAAACATATCTGTATGGGGAGAGGATAATCCCTTATCCTTTTCCATCCTAACAGACATCGGTGAAGTTGCGATCGTATCTGTATGACTACCTAAAATAGTCTTACTGATATCCTTAGGCGTCTAAAGTAAGTTCAGAATGGCCTTAAGGTGATCCTGGATTCCATCAACAGATTGACGGAGTACTGCAACCTCATCCGGAATACTAGACAACTGTCCAAGCTTTTGCTCAACTAGCAACATCCTACTTTCCATATCTTTCCTCTCTTTTAAAGTAGTGTTTGTTTCCCCTTTTTTCGCAGAATCCTCTTCGTCTAATGCTATAGTCGCTGATTCTATTTTAGATGCATCAGACACATGACTAGTATTTGAAACCATAGGTGCAGATGAATGCAATGCACGTGCAACTATTGGTGGTCTAGTCATGAATGAGGATGTTACTAACATAGGAATGGAAACATACATGGACGCACTAGTAGTACTTGTAAGCGAGACGTGGCTAGAAGTCCCCTCCATCGCACACAAAGCGTTATTAAACTTACTAAGTATTCCTAACGCAAGAAGTGTGTGCAACAAAATCAAAAGAGCTATGCAAGAATATCACAAGAAATCGTCCCTGATGATTTGGTCCGTTGAAGTCGACTTGATTCTAGCCGAAAGTGCTAGAATTATGACGAAGATAGGCCTCCAGATCTTCACTCCACGGCTCCTCTTCCTTCAAACTTTGCTCAATCTTTTAGCTTTCTACAGCTTGGACCACCGCAGAAATGTACTCGGGTTTGGATGGGGAAATAAGCAAACTCCAAAGGTTAATGAGATGATCTCGGCTCGGGATTAGCAGAGCAGAGATTTAATTGAACTGTATATATTATGCAGAGAACAAAATCACAAAGAACCTTTACTTCAGTGGATAAACCTCTGCGTTCTCTCTGCAAGGTCGCGGGCTCGATTCTCGGCGGCCACCTGCTGAGAATTAAACTTTTGGACAGCGTCTGCTTCAGCTTTGGACAGCGCCTACTTCAGCGCCAACATTTAGATTGATGGGATCTTCTTCAGCGAACAGATTTGGGCTCGTGGATAGGCGAAAACGCTCCAAACTTGAGGTCACAGGTTCGACCACCCGAGAGCACACAGCAGAATTGAATTGGTCACCTTTTGATCTCCGAATTATGATCTTTTTCAGCGCTGGCTATGGCCAATAGTAGCTGCTACACAATAATCCTCACGTTGGCGATGTCCTGCTGTGGATAGAACGAAGTGCTCCCAACAGAGGTGCGGGGGTTCGAATCCCGTCGGCAGCACATAGAAATGATATTCTTTTGCTATGCTCCTAAGCCAAGCCAAAGCGTTAATAAACTGAGCATCCGCAAGCTTTTCTTGTCATCCGCGAGTATGCTTCGATGTCGTAGAAGGAGCAAAACACACGCAAGTCGAAGAAGAGAAAGCTATGGCTCTGATACCAATGCAACAGCGTAGCGACAGTAATTGCTCATGAATGAATGACTCTCCTCCCAACCAAATGCCTCTATATATAGCTCTCTCCAGGGGACTACCTTCTTGGGCAAGTGAATGCTAATCATCCAAGTGTCAGCCATGTAACTACATGTGCGCCAAGTGTCTCAGTGGATGCTTCTAGAAGGTTCTAGAGCTCTTTGGGCAAAATACTCTTCCCATGTACCCCATGGGGGTTGAACCCAAGACCTCGTCCTTCACACCCTTGAGTCTTAACCACTAGGCTAAGTGGATTACTTGGTTACAAGAGTAAATGACCTACCAGTAAGTCTAGACTCGAGATCTTTGGTCACACAAACGAATGACCAAACGGAATCTGATTTCAGATCTGTCTGAACCAATCGGATCCCTAGATCACCAACTTACTTTATTACAATAGTCTAGTGCTAGTCCTAATGAGGCAACTTCTCAGCCTTTGCAGGTTTCATGTGATGATGCAGATCATCCCATTTCTGATGCAGATTTACATGATGCACTTATTGATGAGAGAGTTGATATTGAGGAGGAAAAAACTATGCCAAAATGGCTGGTGCAAACTTTGTGTGACAACAAATTGGATGCACCTCTATCATATCGTACTCGATCAGGCTCTCATAGTGCGTCTTTTGCATCAGATTGCTATGTTATGGCTGCATCTAGTCTCTGTGATGAGACTAAGCCTGTTTCGTTTGATGAAGCACAAAATTCAAAAAATTGGATGCCTGGTATGCAATCTGAATATGATGCTATAATGAAGAATGGTACTTGGTCTTTATGTGACTTGCCTCATGGCAAGAAATCCATTGGCCCTAAGTGGGTATACAAGCTAAAGCATAAACCTGATAGTACAGTTGACATGTATAAGGCTAGGCTTGTTGTAAAGGGTTATGCACAGGAAAGAGGCATTGATTTTGATGAAACCTTTCCTCCTACTTGCTAAATGACTACTATTTGTAGCATTTGTACACTTGCAGATCATCATGGTTGGAATGTACATCAATTGGAAGTTAAAACAACATTTTTGAATGGTGACTTGCATGAAGAAGTGTATGTTTTTTTCAGCCCCATGGCTTTGTGCAGAAAGGACATGAAAGCCAAGTGTGCGGGTTAAAGAAGGCATTATATAGTTTAAAGCAAGCACCACATGCTTGGTATGAAAAGATACATGCCTATCTGATTGCACATGGTTTTGAGAACAGTCCAACTGAAAGCACCTTATATGTCAAGTGTGCTAATGGTGTACTTCTGATCATTGTGGTATATGTTGATGACATGCTTCTCACTGGTCCTCATCAAAAGCATATTGATGATTTCAAGGATGATTTACATGCCTTATTTGAGATGTCTAATTTGGGGCATTTGCATCATTAGTTGGGCATTCAGTTTATGCACATTGATGGTGGAATGGCTTTGTGTCAAACAAAATATATTGACACATTATTGCAGTGTTTTGGCCTTGAAGACTGTAAACCTATTGCCACTCCTATGGCGACAGGTCTACGACTGAGTCTTCATGATGTTGGAGATGCATTTGATGTTGTTCTCTATCAGTAGGCTATTGGATGCTTGATTTACTTATGCATTACTCGTCCAGATATTCAGTTTGTTGTCTCTGAGATGAGTAGGTTTATGCATTGCCCAGGAGTCAAGCATTGGTAGGCGGTTAAGCACATCTTTCACTACTTGAGTGGTACTCGACTACTTGGGTTGTTTTATCCCAAGGGGGGATCACTACCACCAGATTTGCATGCTTTTTCTGACTCTGATTGGGTTGGTTGCTATGACACTCATGTGTCCACTAGTGGCTTTTGCTTCATGCTTTGTAGCTCATGTATATCTTGGTTGAGCAAGAAGCAACCTACTGTGGCCACTTCCAATTGTGAGGCTGAGTATAGGGCAGCTTTCACAGCTATTGTTGAGTGTGTGTGGCTCGGATGCCTTATGGCTGATTTGGGTGTTGGTTAGTCTTCCACCACCACCATCTTCACTGACAGTCAGAGCGCATTCGCAGTTGCGAGGAACCATGTGTTCCATGCTCGCACTAAGCACATTGAGGTGCATTATCATTATGTCATGGAGAGGTTCTTTGCTAGGGAGATCATCTTGGCATATGTGCCCACGTAGGAGAATATTGCAAACCTTTTCATGAAGGCTCTACCTAGGGAGAAGTTTGAAGATTTCCACAAAGCTTTGGGCTTACTTCATTTTGTGGAGTGATTTCCACATAGCTTGGCACTTCCTTATAGATGAGTGCCAGCTCCTTGTTCACCGCATCACTCCCAAGGGGGATTTGTTGATATATTTAGGTAGTGATGTGTGTGAACACACTAGGACCGCCGAGGCACTTTTTTCCCTCTTTAGGAGGTTTTTTCCCCCCGTCTTGTATATATGCCTATTGCCCTAAGGGGCTACTTATCTTTGTACATTCTAGTGGTAATACATTCAATATTGTGTGTTGAGCTCCAAGCTTCTTCTTCTTCCTCGTGTTGTTTGCGTGCTTTCACAGACATCTAACTCCAACAAAAATCACTAATAATGTTCTGATCATGGATTGATGAATAAACCTTGAAAAAGTATTGTCTTGGTCCGCCTTTGGTCTTCATGCCTCCCCTCTTACATGCTTCCTCGACATCTATGCCTATGGCGGCTGTTAAAAACCCCCCTCCCTCTTGCATCTGTTATCCCCAATAGTCCCTTGTTGTAGGGAGCGATCTATGTAATTTTGCAAGAGATCATGTTCTAGGGAGTGTTCCACAATGCGTAAGCCATTGGTGAGAACCTATGATCAGTAAAGTACACCATCTGTTCACAAGCAAACAGCTAAAGCAGATGGGTGGGCTTGCTGACAAAAACTTCATAGTGCTATTCCCAGAAGCCCATGGTGAACATTTCCTCCAAATTCAATTTGTAACATGTCAATAAATACTTGATATGGTAGTGACAGGCATAGCATACCTTTAGGTATGACATTGTACTCATATCATAGACAAGATTATTATTACCATGCCCAAAACCTAGGGTAGAGACATGAGGTGCATGGATTGTTGGTGCAAATGCCAAGCCTTCACACTTGGCTAGGCATTCAAGAAGTTATGTGCAACTCTTTGAAGAACCACATGAACCATTGCTTATGGTGTTTACCATTAACCTTTTGTAAAATTCATTTTGACTTAGAGGAATCTTGTAAAGCCACTAAACTCGTGGAGTTAGATAGAGTGAAAAGTCACGACTTTACTTAGAGAGAATATCTCCTCATTTAGAGGAAGAACTGTTAGGTGGAAGATCATTCGAATTTCAAAATTCAAATTTGAAGAATCTCTCCATAAAAGTACTTGGAAAAACTCACGGCTTGACACACTCCCTTTGAGAGCCATTCATTGATTATTAGTAGAGGTCGAGTAGCACACTTCATTGCTCACTCACCTCACTATCAATTGGAATGATTTTCTTGCCAATGACTTTGTAAAATAATGTTCCATAATACATATCATAAAAGTATCTCTGTTGATTTCTCTGCTATGTCCACTCAAAACAGTGTACTTGTATTGCTCATATCACAGTGATCTCTTCATCATTTTCAATGATCTATAGCTTGTTGGAACCATCTCAAAGTCTAATATAAGTTCTCAAAGTTTGAAGAAGTTTCATCTAGTCAATTGGGAGAAAATCATCTCGAAGTGGTCACTAGTCATTCTCTGCACATCTCCTAAAAAGTCGAGGGTAAGCTTCTACTTGCTAAAGACATTGCTCTATGTATAGGCAATCATTTTACGTGATTCCACTTGGAAACATTAGCTCTCTAAGCGAATTAGATACCCACAAAAGGAATTTTTCTACTTGCTAGTGTACTGTGAGTACTGAGCAAAACATCCAGCAGGTGTCAAGACCAAAATAGTAAGTTTTTGGTATCTAGCTAGTTGTAAACTTATCTATTTTGATCAAATGATTTGAAGCATCATCTCCAAAGTACATAGGCACTTATTTAGTGTCATTGGAAAGCTAAAGTGGCCTAAAACACAACTCTAAAGTGAAAGAGGGCAAGTACAAAGCAAGGATTAGCAGTACCAACTCATTTCTTGAGGTGTCCATCCATCTTTCCCAACAGTGGTATCAGAGCAAATTGAGGTAAAATGGGAGATGGTTTCCCTTATTTTATTGATAAAATGGACAAGAACAACTACCAAGCATGGTCCTTGAGGATGAATACATACTTACAAGGAAGGAGTCTCTAATGGATACATATCAAGAGATGAGGAGATGCCCATTTTTAGAAGCAAAGGACAACCTACAAAAGAGGAGCTTGAAAGACTCAATTCATGGTGTGCCAAAGATGCATTAGCAAGGTCATACTTACTTAACTCTATCTCTGACTTCCTTCTTCCCACATTAGGAACTATAAAACATCTCAAGAGACTTATGATACACTGTCTTCATACTTTTCTTCGAGTACAAGAGCAAGAAAGAACCAATTGTGGATTGAATTTACCGCTCAAAGGAAGCAACCCAAGCAAAGTGTTTTCGAATATATAACCAAAGTCAAGGATGTGGTTGAACAATTGGAAAGCATAGGAGAGGAGATTGAACAGGAGCGAATAGTGAGGCAAGTAATCAATGGCATTAAGGCAGATGACAAATGAGAAAGCTTCACAACTGCTATGGACTTATACATGGACATGCAGATTTCAGATCTTACCACAATCATGGGGCAACTCTTTACCCATGAAGCCAAGCTCAACAAAAATGGAGATTCATCAAGAGGTAACAACTCTTCTGCCCTATACACAGATAAAGGAAAGTTTAAAGAGAAAGGGAAAAGCAAAAAGATTGAAGATGAAGGTACTACTTCTCAAGCTAACTATGCATGAAGAGGTAGGAACTCAAGAGGTAGGGGTAGAGGAGGTAAGCAAGGCACGGGGAGACCCTTCAACTCTTCCCCATGCAATATATGTGGATTGTCTAATCACACCACAGATGGGTGCTATAGGAACTACAAGAATCAGAGAGGAAGAGGATATCAAAGAGGTGGCTACTCACAATCAAGAGGAAGATTCAATCATACTCAAAGCTAGAACAACTACAACAACAATTACAACAATAACTACCAAGGTGGCTACAAATCAAGTAAAGACTTCAATAATTACACAGAGGATCAAGAGGATTCCCTTCAAATTATGAACATGACTTCAAAGCAAGGTATGAATGATGAACACCTCTTCTATATTGACTCAGGATCTTCAAACCATGTAGCAGGCAATGTAGCTCTTCTCTCTGACCTTGAGGAACCCAAGGGAAAGCACCAAGTACAAACAGGTGATGACACCAAGCATTCAGTGGTCAAGGTAGGAAATGTCAAAACCTCTTATGGGAATAGAAATTTGTTGAGCAGGGTTCTTTATGTACCTACAATCACCAAGAATTTGATGAGTGTTGGACAGATTGTGGAAAAGGGTTTGCAGGTTAGCTTCAACAAATATGGAGCATTTGTGGAGAATCCCCAACATGGATTCAAGAGAATTTCCAAGGGAGAAAAGACGGGTAGATTATTTACATTTGAACTTGAAGATACAAGGAATATTTCACTTTATAATTAGAAGGATCAAACATTGTCAGAGCTTGAGATTTGGCATAAAAGATTAGGGCATATTGGTGAGAAAACCTTGAAACAAATATGTAGATATCAATGTGTGCTTGTGATACCTAATGTATCCAAGCAACACATGATCTATAAATGTGGTGCATATCAATTTGGTTAATCACACAGGTTATCCTTCTCAAAGAAAGGCTACATGCATGAGGGCTACTTGGAACTTGTCCACACAGACGTGTGGGGACCAAGCAAGGACCCTTCAATTTTTGGCTCAATGTACTATGTGTCTTTCATTGATGATTTCAGTAGGTGGACTATCTTGTATTTTATGAAGCACAAAGATGAAGTGTTTAGTTGCTTTAAGAAGTATCTTGCACTTGTGGAAAACCAAACAGGAAGAAGCCTAAAGAGATTAAGGTCAGATGGAGGAGGTGAGTACTTCTCAAATGAATTTGATGCATTCTTGTAGGATAGAGGAATCAAAATGAAAATTACAACAAGGTATAACCCTGAGCAAAATGGGGTAGCAGAGAGGAGAAACAGGTTGATTGTTGAAACAGCTAGGTCAATGCTCAATGAGAAAAGGTTACCTAATTATTTGTGGGCAGAGAGTGTATCTACTACCACTTATCTCATTAACAGGTTGCCATCAAAATCACTTGATGGGATGAGCCCATATGAAGCATGGCATGGTAGAACGCCATCACTTGATCATTGCAGGATCTTTGGATGTTTTGCTTATGTGCATATCCCATCTCAAATCAGAGGTAAGCTAGACCCTAAGGTAGAGAAGTGCATCCTCATAGGGTATGATTTAAATCAGAAAGGATACAGGTTTTATAACCCAACCAACAAGGGATTTATGGTCAGTAGAGATGTTGTGTTTGATGAGAATGACTCTTGGTTTGAAAGTGAATGCGGGAAGGTTAAATTGCCTTATGACTTGGAAAAGGAATTTCCAAGCCTCACCAAGGAGGAGCCAAGTCAAATTGAAGACATCAAATCAGAGGACATCATCAACCTAGAAGAATCCAAGGCATGGAAATCAAAGGGCAAGGCCAAGATGATGAGGTTGGAAGACTTACTTGAATCATCCAACCAAGATCTAAGGAGATCTCAAAGGGAGAGCAAGAAGCCAATTAGATATGGATATGAAACTTCTTTAATTACTAAGCATTCCATTTATCTTGCAAAAGATTTACCACTTGAGGAGCCTTCATCATATGAAGAGGCAAAGACCAAGGCAGAATGGAAGGAAATTATGGATGAAGAAATAGAAGCACTCAAGGAGAAAATGACACTTGGGAGCTAGTGCCAAAGAAGGAATCTATGAAGGTAATTGGTTCTAGCTGGATTTACAAAATCAAGAGAAACTCAGATGGATCCATAAACAGGTATAAAGCTAGACTTGTGGCTAAGGGTTTTGCACAAACGCAAGGTGTTGATTATGAAGAGAATTTCTCACATGTGGCCAAAATGCCAACCATCAGGGTATTGGTAAGTGTGGCTGCATCAAGGAATTGGAATATGTACCAATTGGATGTAAAAAATGCCTTTCTTAATGGATGGATTTCAGAGGAGGTTTACATGGCTCAACCTCTTGGTTATCAAGACCCAAGCAAGGTAAATTATGTGTGCAAACTAAACAAAGCTCTTTATGGATTGAAGCAAGCACCTAGGGCATGGAACCATAGGTTGACTACCTATCTTCAAGATCAAGGATTCATCATGAGTAACGCAAATACTTCTCTGTTTGTCAAGAGAAGTAATTCAGAGGTTATATACCTATGTGTGTATGTTGATGATATCATACTTACAGGTAATGTTGCAGATGGCATCAAGCAGATTAAGAATCTCAAACTCCAAAACATCACCAAAAATATATCATATTCCCTCTTTCTCTCCTCTTTCCCTCATTTGTGTGTGTGCCAAAGTGAGAAAGAGATTTTGTAGGTGTTTTGTTCATGTTTTATAGTGCAGTCATCTTGCAAGGAAGCCTCTGAACACATGTAAAAACTCCATTCTTCTCTCAAAAATTGCCGTTAAAGCTGACCATCATGACTGTCAGACCAAGATATATATTTGGGTGTTTTTGCATGAAGGAGGAGCCTAGGTAAGTGCTTGCACAGATCCATAGCTACTTTTTTGAAATTGCATGATTTTTTGACCATCACAACAATCACTAATTGTCGTGGCGATTGGCTCATGCCATCACAATCACATCACATCATCGTGATGATGACACACCATCATGACGGCGCTTGACAATTGCGATGCTGACTGACCATAGTGGTTTGATCCTCGTCATATGACCGTCGTGACTTAACAATCGTGACTGCCAGTGAGCATCGTAGCTTGACCGTCGTGACTTGATCGTCACAACTGTAACTCATGGTTGTCATTTGACCATCGTGACTTGACAATCACGACTGCTAGTGATCATCGAAGCTTGACCATCGTGACTTCATCATTGCAATCCTAGCTAACCATCATGACTTCATCATTGCGACTGTGACTCATCGTCGTGGTCCTGACCATTGTAGCCTGATCATTGTGGCCTCTGACCATCATGGGTGTCACACCATCTCGACGGTGACACACCATCGTGACTGTGTCTGACCATCACGATTGTCAGGCAAAATGACAAAATTAGGTTTTTTTAAATATTTTCAAAATTTTGGGGTATTTTTGGCCATTAATTGTGAACTCTTGTGTGTGTGACACAAGGCAAAGGGAGAAGCGGAGAAGTACCTTGAACTCTTGGGCAAAACAAGAACAGCCGCTTCAAAAGTCTAGGAGGATGTTTTAAGTGGAATTTCCATTTTTAGTTGGTGATTTCTTTGAGTAAATCTACTTTGTGATAATCGGAGTATTTTAAGACTCCTAGAATAGCAAAGGTTCACTCCAGGATATTAGGTGATAAGTGGTTGATGAGAGAGAGAGAGAGAGAGCAAGTGGGTATAGGGATCAAGCCCAAAGGAATTGTATGATTTGATTACGCATCACTCAAAATGAATTAAAATTGAACACATTAAAATGACTCCTTGTGATAAACTTGAAAAAGACATGAACCTCTAAAGAAAATGCTCAAAGAAACAAGTGATTGACCTAATCAGAAGGGTGAGTGCTATAAGGTGAAATAAGGATTAATGAACTTGAGATCTGGGAAATACTTAGGGAAAAGTGATAGGCAGAGTGTTCGATCTTTTGAGGCTAGCATGAGGACTACGGCATGATCGTGGGCTCAACAGCTAAGCGGTTATCCATATGAAGTTAGTTCGAACACGAGTGACTCGGATATGTCTTTCAACACAGGGAGACCAGGGGTTTCGTTTAATGTAGCCCATCTAGAGAGGACAGAGGGACCCTACAAGAATCAGTTGGAGTACCTCCGCACGAATAGATTGGATGCTCGGGTACATGAAGATGGCCTTCGTAGGTCAGTAATTCAATTACATAACCCGAATCAACCTATGGGATTAGAACATCCAGCCGTGAAGTTTGAAAATGAGGCATACATAGACAAAGAAGGGACCATGTACATCGTCACGATTAAGGCCAACTCAACGAATGAACTAGATGAGATGGTAGAAACTGCAGACCTAGGTGTGGAAGGACAAGGGAAACAAATCGAAGAACCTAGAACACCTAGAGGAAAATATGTGCTAACGAGAATGTTAACTCCTAAGGGGATGCCCCAAGACAATAGGAGCATAGAACTGTTTTGGAATAAAGAGACTGATGAAGCTTTTTGGAGATATAGGCCAGAGCACCCAGCACCCTATTGCTGTAGGCACAAACATGATTTACGAACTAAAGGACCCAAAGGTCCCAGGGAAGATAGTATACTTAGACGAAACCTCAGAACGAGTGTATAAGGTCATAGAACATGGTCATCATGCGTATATGTGGGGAGTATAATTAGTTTTTCCACTAATAAGATCACAGGAATCTAAGGAAAGTTTGGGTATTGGCACATCTCAAGGACATAGAGAGAAGAACAGGAAGGAGCGGAGAGTAGTTTCATCCATCGTGTAGGAAGGGAAAGGGCCCCTACCGAAGGTGGGAGGGCCGAAAGAGAACCACTTAGGGAGCATAGGACTCATAGGGGTGAGGACAATTTTCCCCTACCTAGACCTAGAGACCACCCTAGAACTCTGAGGCCCACTCAATTAGTGAAGGCCATGAAGAATTGCTTTAATGGATCTGGAGATCCCTATGAGCATGTAGCATAGTTCAAACAGGTGTTACAGGCTGAACAAGTCGAAGACATGTTCACATAATTTAATGCCCTTGGACTCACTCTAAAGGGTGACACGTTGGATTGGTTTCGACCATTGCACCAGCACCAATTTAGAGACATTCACCACATGATGGAGTCCTTCATTACGGACTTTTCCAAGAGTAGAATCAGACACAAAACATCTTCATTAATACACACATTCAAACAAACCCCTCAAGAGACAATGAGGATGGCCGTTCGAAGATTCAGACATTACATCGAGAGATGCCCCCCATTGGAAGTACCCACTCCAGCCGAATTGATAGCTTTGTTCATAGATGGACTATTGAGTGCTAAGTTGAGGTCATACGTATTCCTGAAGGAACCAAGAACCTTGGATCAATGTTTACGCATCTATGTAGACATAGAAGATAACTTAGGAAAAGAGTTAGAACTTCCCAAGGTTCACAAAGATTCGGATAGTACTACAAAGACCTCCTCCAGATGTTCCAATTCAATAGAGGACCTAGCGGAGCAAGTGGTCAAACAATTGGGAGTCTCTAGTAAACCTGGCATCAAATTAGCTCCCCCTTCAAGGTGTTACACTTGTGGAGGTGACCATATGGCAAATATGTGTCCACACACCATGCAACCCATAGGAAACACCAATGGAGTGGACTGTACCATAGAGTGTAGATACACTAACCACATGGCTCAAGATTGCCCATATAATAAACAGGTGGTTAGGCAGGGTTACCCTCAGCAATATCAGCCAAGGAGATACCAAGGGTAGCCACAACAATACTATCGTGCCCCCCCTCACTATCAAGTTCCTTATCAAGCACAGCCTAGACCTCAAGTTGTCCTAGGACAACAACCTCCACCCCTTGCTAATGTAGTTTCTGTGAAGTATGCCACACCAGATGAGAATTCAAATATGGCACTAGTACCCACAACCCCTTTGATCACAGACAATGATCCCAATGCAAACAGTTTTAACTCCACCCATGTAGATAGCCCACTAGCCTACTACACGGAGTCACTCAAAAACTTAGACCCTTACTATGAGAATCCTGTGTATGAACAAAATTGGGAACCACATTACGCTCAGGTCATGTATACAAACCCCAACCCAAGACCACATGCTAGACAACTAAGGCCTCAGGGACCCAAAGGACCATGTTTTAAATGCCAAGGAGACCATTTCATACGTGATTGTCCACACATTGCAATTGCATTGCAGTAGCAATATTTCAATATTCAAGGCTTTTGTCCCGAATGTGGGAAGGACCACTTTATAAGAGATTGCCTTAAGAAGCTCGCTAATATCTCCACGAAAGTGACCCCCATCAATGTGATAGAAATTGTGCAACATCCATACCCGAGTACATACCCATCTAGGCAGTAAGTCGAGTCCAAGCACAAAGGCAAATGCAACCAAAAACCCCGAAAGAATAGTTGAAGCCAGCGAAGTAGGAGAATCAACAGGAAAGAAAACGAGAACCTGGAAAGAGTTACAAGAGCTACATGAAGAGGAGCGAGTGACAGCAAGAATGTCAGGACTAGGACACACCTCTAGACCCATTGAGGACCCAGTGTATGTGTCAGTAGTGTTCCCAGACGAGGAATTTGAACCCTATGGTTGGGCAGAGATTCTTGCGAATATGGATATAGCAATTAATGAAGAACAATGGACCCCCCATTATGATAAATATGGCTATGATATATCCATCTTCACTGTAAACCTTGTAGGGGAAGAAACAAAAGAGGCTAAATTTGAAGGTAATATCTCGGAAAGGAGTAAGCAAGTGAACGAGGAAGAATGGGAAGTAGACTCGGATAGACCCAAACGTTCATCGGAAGAGGAACTTCTAGGTTGGGTAGAAGCCATCTCCCCATACCTCACCACCCCTCGGAAGGAATAGGATAATTCAAGTTCTTTTCAACTAAATCAAAAGACTAGGAAGGAAAAAAACGTTAAACCAGAGGAAGAAGAACCATTGATGGAAGTGCCATAAAATTTTAAAAAATACGCAGTGGAAGAACAAAAAATCATGATAAGAATGCTGAAGAGAGACAAAAATTCAGGAGAAGCTTATGATAATAAGGAGACCACAAAGAAAGTTGTAGTAGCAATCGAGGGTGGAGAAGAACGATGCACGTACATAAGACATGATTTGACTGATGAAGAGGAAGAAAGTTTGATTGCTCTATTGAAAAGGTATAGGGATGTGTTTGCATGGAGTTATAAGGACTTGAAAGGGGTAGATCCAGATATATGTGCCCATAGGATACCCATGACCATTGAGGCTAAACCCACCAAGCAAAAGCCCTATACATATAATGACAATTACACATTAAAGATCAAGGAAGAAATAGATAGACTCATTGAAGCCGGATTTATCTACGAAATAGAACACACTGAATGGGTGTCACCCATCGTAGTTGTGCCTAAGAAGAATGGTAAGTTGAGATGCACATTAACTTAAAGAAAGTCAATGTTGCTATCATTAGGGACAGTTACCCTTTGCCTATTACAGAACACCTGTTGGAAAGAGTCACGAACAAGTAAGTGTACAGCTTCCTTGATGGATTTCCAGACTATAACCAAGTCGCCATTTCCCCCGAGGATCAACATAAGTCAGCTTTTGCCACTGAATGGGGTATCTTTGCATTTTGCGTGATGCCATTTGGGCTCACCAATGCACCTGCAACTTTTCAAAGGTTGATGTGCCACATTTTCAAAGAATTTTTGAGAAAGAATCTAGAAGTGTATGTAGATGATCTATGTGCTCACTCAGTGCTTAGACCACATCCTATCTTGGATCTTGAATGCATCTTCGATAAGTGTCAGGAATCTCAAGTATGTTTAAACCCTGAGAAGTGTGTTTTTATGGTAAGACAAGGTAAGATACTTGGTCATATAGTTTCGAAAAATGGAATTTCCATGGATGAAGATAAGGTACATGTAATCAATGAATTACCCAAGCCAAAGAACATAAAGGAAGTACAAGCATTTATGGGCCATTGCGGTTATTATCGACGATTCATACACATGTATGCAATCATCACTAAACCACTCTACAACCTGGTAACAAACTTGGAGTGGACAGAAGTATGCGAGAGTTCCTTTAGTGAGCTAAAATGACGACTGTGTTCTGCACATATCTAGTTGTGCCTGATTGGAACAAACTTTTTCATGTACATGTAGATGTGTCTAATCATGTTATAGGATGTGTGCTAGCACAACCCACGGACGAGGGAAATATAGATTTACCAATTGCATATGCTAGTAGGCAGTTGAATGCCATGGGGAGGAATTACACCACTACTGAGAGGGGCTAGGAATGGTCTACGCCGTTAAGAAATTTTGCCACTATTTATTGGAAAACAAGTTTAAGTTTTTTACAGAACATCAAGCTCTCTTGTATTTAGTGAACAAACCCTGCATCACAGGTAGGTTAATACGTTGGTTTCTATTACTATTGGAATATGATTTTGAAGTCGTAGTCAAGAACGGTAAGACACACTTGAGAGAAGGCCACCTCTCGAGGATAACTTCCATAGAAGCCACTACTGGGGTAGCAGATGAGATTCTAGATGCTTACCCCCTGAATGGGCCAAGCCGTTAGTTCCAATATTGATATATGGACCTAAGAATCCTCAAGTGAGAACTCAAGACCAAGAGGTAGTGAGAGCACAGAGATATCAAATCCTCGCCAGTAGCATCTATAGGTAGGACCATCAAAATATCCTTGCTTGTTGTGTAGAAGAACAGGAGTATAACAATTGGTTGCAACTAGCACATGTAGGTGCACTAGAGCAACATCATTCGAGACAAGCGACGTTATTGAACCTAAAAAGACTAGGTGTGTATTGGTTGTCAATGGAAAAAGATGTCCGACGACTTTGTGATGAATGCCCAAAGTGTTGTAATAGACCACCAATAGAACACGCCACTCTATACCAAGTGACCCTAACGCCATACTGGAGTGAACCTTTAGTCAGTTATCTAAGGATGAAGACTTTTCCAGAGGACATGACTGTGGCACATAAGCAAAGCCTAGAGTAAGAGGATGTAGACTAGAAGCTCATTGGTGATAATTTGTATAAGCGAGGAAGAGACAGTTATCTGAGGATATCCGTGCACGAGAGTGAATATATCAACCTTTTGGAAGCTGCACACCGGGGTGCAACAAGAGGCCATTTTGGACCTGATCGCGTTATTAAGGCCATACTTTTCAGGATTATGGTGGCCCACTCTACATATGGATACTCACACCTATGTAAAACGATGTGATGTATGACAAAGAACTCAGTATCCCATATGCAGGGATGAGATGCCCTATGACCCATGAGGGGAGGGCGTGCATTCTCAAAGTGGGGAATAGATTTTGTTGGACCTATTATCCCCCCAACAAAGAACTCCCATGCCGAGTATATCATCATTGCCACTGTCTATCTCACTAAATGGGTAGAAGCCAAGGCCACAAGGAAAAATGATGCACGCACCACGACAAAGTTCTTGTTCGAGAATGCCTTCACAAGATACGGACTTCCTATTGAGCTTGTAAGTGATAGGGGTACTCATTTTGTAAATGAGGTTATTGAATATCTACTACAAGATTTTATGGTAATACACAAGAAATTGGCACCGTATCACCCGCAAGCTAACAGACAAGCTAAAGAGTACTAATAAGATTTTGTGCACCATCCTAACCAAGATTGTGAACAATAAACGTTTGGATTGGGATCAGCAATACACCATGCCTTATGGGCTTATCGCGTAGCCTATAAAACATCCTAACCAAGATTGTGAACAATAAACGTTTGGATTGGGATCAGCAATACACCATGCCTTATGGGCTTATCGCGTAGCCTATAAAACAGTGCTCAATGCCACACCATTCCAGATGGTGTTTGGTCAGAATGTTGTGTTGCCTTTAGAATTTTTGATGCCCACACTAAAAAATGTTGAGGAGCATGAGTGGATGGGCCATGAACTTTCCTTGAGAATACTTGACTTAGAACGATTAGGAGAGATGTGACTGCGTTCAGCAGCAAGAATTTATGCCACTAAGAAGAGACAGAAAGTCTACTTTGATGCCCATATCAAAGATAACGGATTACGAGTAGGAGATATGGTGCTAGTTTACACCTTGAAACAACATGCCCGCGAGTTAGAGAAACGAGTGCAGTTGTGAGGAACCCTATGTTCCATGCTCACACTAAGCACATTGAGATGCATTATCATTATGTTAGGGAGAGGTTCTCTGCTTGAGAGATCAGCTTGGCATATGTGCCCACACAGGAGAACATTGTAGACCTTTTCACAAAGGCTCTACCTAGGGAGAAGTTTGAAGCTTTCCGCAAAGCTTTGGGCTTAGTTCCTTTTGTGGATTGATTCCACATAGATTGGCACTTCCTTATACATGAGTGCAACCTCCTTGTTCACTAAATCACTCCTAGGGGGGATTTGTTGATATATTTAGGTAGTGATGTGTGTGAACATAGTAGGACTGTTGGGGCACTTTTTTCCCTCTTTAGGAGGTTTTTTCCCCTAGATTGTATATATGCCTATTGCCCTAATGGGTCACTTATCTTTGTACATTCTAATGGTAATACATTTAGTATTGTGTGTTGTGCTTCAAGCTTCTTCTTCTTCTTGCTTGTGTTGTTCGGGTGCTTCCACAGACCTCAAACTCCAACAACATACACTTCTTCATGTATATCACCATTTAGAAATGAAGTTTTAATGTCCAACTGATGTACATTCCAACCATGATGAGCTACAAGTGCACAATTGCTATAAATGGTGGGCATTCAGCATGTGCGTGCAAAGGTTTCATAAAATTCAATGTCTCTCGCTTGAGCATAATCTTTTGCAACAAGCCTAGCTTTATACCTAACAATTGTTCCATTAGGTTTGTTCTTTAGCTTGTATACCCACTCAATGTCAATGGCTTTTTTCCTAGAGGCAAATTACATAAAGACCAAGTATCATTCTTCATAATAGCATAGCAGCCATCCAATTTTATGAATTTTTTGATTGCATAGCAGCCATCCAATTTTATGATTTTTTTGCTTCATCAAAGGAAACAGGCTCACTCTCATCACAAATACTAGAAACAATCATTGCATAGAAATCGGATGCAAAAGAAACACTATGAGATCTTGAACTAGGATGATATGATAGAGATTCACCTAATTTGCTATCCAACAAAGTCTTCACTAGCCAATTAGACATAGTTGTTCCTCCCCTATATTAGTTGTCTCATCGACAAGTGCATCATGTAAATTTGCACCAAAAATGTAATGATTTGCATCATCATGTGGAACCTATAACGGTTGAGCAATAGGATCATTTGGACGAGCACTTGAGTGTCCACCTTTAAAAAGGGGTGGCAAAGTATCAGACACATCTTTGGAGCTAACTCATGTTGCCTTAGTACATGAAAGTAATGGCTAATTGCATCTCTGGCAAAAACAACATCACGGCTAACCAAACTACATTTAGTCTTAGGATGATACAGATGATAGCTTTTGCTTTCAGACTCATACCCAAGAAAAATACATGTCACTGCTTTATAATCCAATTTCTTGTGTTGTTGTTCATGCACTAATGCACATGCCAGACAACCAAAGACACACAAATTAGCAATAGATAGCTTGACCATGCCAATTCCCATATGGAGTGATTGATTGTGGTGCTTTGGTGGGACACTTGTTAAGTACATATGATGCACACATATTAGCCTCAAGCTAGAAGCTGTGCGATAAAGCCTGACTTTTGATCATACACCTCGCCATCTCCATGACAGGTATGTTTTTTGTTTCAAAAAATCCACTTTGTTGAGGTGTATATGGAACTGTATACTGACATTTTATCTCATGCTTTGCCAAAAATGCATTAAAATTAGAAGACATGTATTCCCTCCCTCAATCAGAATGGAGGGTGCCCAATTTACATGTTGATAGATTTTCCACCATAATGAGAAATTATTTGAAGCACATAAATGTTGATATATTTAGGTAGTGATGTGTGTGAACACTCTAGGACTGCCGGGGCACTTTTTTCCCTCTTTAGGAGGTTTTTTTCCCCCGGCTTGTATATACGCCTATTGCCCTAATGGGCTATTTATCTTTGTACATTCTCTAGTAATACATTCAGTCTTGTGTGTTGTGCTCCAAGCTTCTTCTTCTTCCTTGTGCTGTTCGCGTGCTTCCGCAGACGTCTAACTCCAACAATTGGTATCAGAGCAGGTCGTTGCTTCTTCTAGGGCGCCGTCGACACTCCTCCGTTTGCAGTCTCAGATTCGCACGAAATTTGATGAGCATACTCAAGGTGTTTCCGAGATCAAAACAGCTTCGCTTTGTGGTGCCAAAATCGCGATCTGAGCTCGTTTCGGCCTCCGAACGCACTATCGCAGCGCTTGTGCAGGCTATTTCATCCTTTTGTGCCAAAGGTATATACCAGTTTCTGTTCGCCAGTTTAAGCGTCTCGAAGTCTGCTACAGGTCTAGTAGAACTCGTTTGGGCAGTTTCGTTCAACTTTTTTAGATACAGTCAATTTTCTGCATCAAGGTATTTTAGTCACCGGCCATGGCTGAAAGCAGTGATGTATTCCGTATGTTGGCTGTTGAGGATAAGTTGGATGGTACCAACTACCCATTATGGGCTTATATGATGCGACATGTACTGGTTGCAAAAGGATTGTGGAACATTGTGCAGGGTGTTGAAAGACGTCATGTTACACCTGTAACGACAGGTGCTGCAAATACAGGTGTTGGAGCTGATGAAGATGGTGTCGAAGATGATATTCCGCAGATTCCTGTTCGTGCTGCTGTTTCTGTTGCACCTACTGTAGAGCAGATTCGTTGGGATGGCAGAGATGCCCAGGCACATGCATTGATAGCTTTGTCTGTCAAATGTGCCATTATTCCTCACATTCGCTCTTGCAGAACAGCAAAGGATGCTTGGGATACACTTACCACTTTGTACCAGGCTAGGAATGAGGCTCGTGTTGCTTACCTCCGAAAACAGTTGGAGAGTGAGCACATGAATGAAGTTGATTCGATGGAAAGTTTTCTTACAAAGATCAAAGACCTGAAGGAACAATTGATTTCTGCTGATGAGGTTATACCAGATAGCTCACTTGTGCAGACCGTTCTGAATGGCCTTCCTGATTCATATCAGAGTTTTGCCTCTACTCTTCGATTGATGATGAAAGGCAATCCGAATGCCTTGTCATTTGAGGAATTAGTCTCTGTTCTGTTGCAGGAAGATCAGTCCAGGCAGAACAGGTCCATTATGCGTGTTGCAGATCAAGCTTTCCTGGCTAGTCAGAAGGGCAAAGGAAAATGGAGCTCTTCTACTTGTAAGCAGAAATCTGCAAATGCTGCACAATCGAAGAACCAGGATAAAGATGAGAAGAAATCAGAAAAGCAGAAATTGTTCTGCAAGTACTGTAAAGGAAATGATCATATTATAAAGAACTGTCCAAAACTGGCTGCTAAAGAGGCAAAGAAGAAAGAGGCTGGAATGGTTGTTGCAGAGGCCTCTACACCAAAAACAGAGTCTGCAAATCTTGTGCAGGAAGAAGAATGGGCGTTTACTACTGTCTGCAGTTTTGACCCATCTTCTCATGATCAGTGCATGTCTGCAGTAGACTCAGATGTTTGGTACTTTGACAGTGGGGCGACCAAACATATTACCTCGCAGCGCAGTTTCTTCTCTTCACTCGAGCCTGCCCCTACAGGGAATACTGTCACATGCGCCAATAACTCCTCTTATCCTGTTATGGGAGTTGGTAAGATCATTCTGACTACTGCTGATGGTAGTTCTTTCACTTTGTCAGATGCTTTATTTGTGCCAGGGATCAAAAAGAACTTGTTATCAGTTTCTGCATTAGCCAAGATTGGCTTGGTTGTGAAATTCGTTGATGACAGGTGTACAGTCCATGATCTCTCAAATGGCGATGTGATTATTGCTTCTGGCATTTTATGTCGTGGGCTGTATAAGCTCATAGACTATGAAAGATCTGTGAATGATTCGGCATGTGGAGTTCATGATTCTCAGGCTATGTCAGATGCAAAGCTTTGGCATGCACGCTTTGGTCATCTGAATTTTGCTAGTTTGTTACGCCTGCAGAAATCTGAAATGGTGTCCTCTTTGCCCAAACTTGAGGCACCTGGAAAACATGTTTGTGAAGGCTGTATTTTGGGCAAAATGCAGCGTTCTTCCTTTCCAAAAGATGGTTCAGTTCGGGCTATGCAGAAATTGCAGCTTGTACATAGTGATGTCTGTGGTCCTATGCAGACACCCTCTTTTGGAAATTACCTTTACTTCGTGACTTTCATTGATGATTTTTCCAGGCATGCATGGGTATATCCACACAAAGCAAAGTCCGAAGTGTTCATGTGCTTCAAACAGTTTTTGGTTTTGGCTGAAAATCTGTCAGCATGTAAAATGGGCACCCTCCGTTCTGATCGAGGGGGGGAATATATGTCTTCAGATTTTAATGCATTTCTGGCTGAACGTGGGATAAAACACCAGTGTACAGTGCCGTATACACCTCAACAGAATGGAGTTGCTGAATGAAAGAACAGGTCACTCATGGAGATGGCAAGGTGCATGGTCAAAAGTCAGGCTTTACCACATAGTTTCTGGCTTGAGGCTGTCATGTGTGCAGCATATGTACTGAACAGGTGTCCCACCAAAGCGTTGCAGTCTATCACTCCATATGAGGCTTGGCATGACCGCAAGCCATCTGTTGCTCATCTGCGTGTTTTTGGTTGTTTGGCATATGCATTAGTGCCTGAACAACATCGCAGAAAATTGGATGATAAGGCAGTAAAATGTATTTTTGTTGGGTACAGTTCTGAAAGTAAAGGCTATCGTCTGTATCATCCACAGACTAAACGCATTCTGGTTAGCCGTGATGTTGTCTTTGTGGAAGATGCTATTCAGCCATTGCTTTCATGTACTAAGGAGACATCTGTTAGCTCCAAAGACATGTATGATACTTTGATGCCTCTTTTTACAGGTGGACAGGCTAACGCTGGTCCTAATGAGGCAACTTCTCAGCCTTTGCAGGTTTCATATGATGATGCAAATCATTCCATTTCTGATGCAGATTTACATGATGCACTTGTTGATGAGAGAGCTGATATTGAACAGGCAAAAACTATGCCAAAATGGCTGGTGCAGACTTTGCGTGACAGCAAATTAGATGCACCTTTGTCATATCGTACTTGTTCAGGCTCTCATAGTACCTCCTTTGCATCAGATTGCTATGCTATGGCTGCATCTAGTCTCTGTGATGAGAATGAGCCTGTTTCTTTTGATGAAGCACAAAATTCAGAAAATTGGATGGCTGCTATGCAATCTGAATATGATGCTATAATGAAGAATGGTACATGGTCTTTATGTGACTTGCCTCCTGGCAAGAAGGCCATTGGCACTAAGTGGGTATACAAGCTGAAGCGTAAACCTGATGGTACAGTTGACAGGTATAAGGCTAGGCTTGTTGCAAAGGGTTATGCGCAGGAAAGAGGCATTGATTTTGATGAGACCTTTGCACCTACATGCCGTATGACTACTGTTCGGAGCATTTGTGCACTTGCAGCCCATCATGGTTGGAATGTACATCAGTTGGACATTAAAACAGCATTTCTGAATGGTGACTTGCATGAAGAAGTGTATGTTTTTCAGCCCCGTGGCTTTGTGCAGAAAGGGCATGAAAACCAGGTGTGCAGGTTAAAGAAGGCATTATATGGTTTAAAGCAAGCACCACGTGCTTGGTATGAGAAAATACATGCCTATCTAATTGCACATGGTTTTGAGAACAGTCCAACTGAAAGCACCTTATATGTTAAGCGTGCTAATGATGTGCGTCTGATCATTGTTGTCTATGTAGACGACATGCTGCTCACTGGTCCTCTTGAGAAGCATATTGCTGATTTCAAGGCTGATTTGCATGCCTCATTTGAGATGTCTGATTTGGGGCATTTGCATCACTATTTGGGCATTCAGTTTATGCAAGTTGATGGTGGAATGGCTTTGTGTCAAACGAAATATATTGACACATTATTGCAGCGTTTTGGCCTTGAAGACTGTAAGCCTATTGCCACTCCTATGGAGACAGGTTTACGATTGAGTCTTCATGATGCTGGAGATGCATTTGATGCTGTTCTCTATCAGCAGGCTGTTGGATGCTTGATTTACTTATGCATTACTCGACCAGATATTCAGTTTGCTGTCTCACAGATGAGCAGGTTCATGCATTGCCGAGGAGTCACGCATTGGAAAGCGGTTAAGCGCATCTTTCGCTACTTGAGTGGTACTCGGCTACTTGGGTTGTTTTATCCCAAGGGGGGATCACTACCGCCAGATTTGCATGCTTTTTCTGACTCAGATTGGGCTGGTTGCTATGACACTCGTGTGTCCACCAGTGGTTTTTGCTTCATGCTTGGTAGCTCATGTATATCTTGGTTGAGCAAGAAGCAGCCTACTGTGGCCACTTCCAGTTGTGAGGCTGAGTATAGGGCAGCTTTCACAGCGACTGTTGAGTGTGTGTGGCTCAGACGCCTTATGGCTGATTTGGGTGTTGGCCAGTCTTCTGCCACCACCATCTTCACTGACAGTCAGAGCGCATTGGCAGTTGCGAGGAACCCTGTGTTCCATGCTCGCACTAAGCACATTGAGGTGCATTATCACTATGTCAGGGAGAGGTTCTCTGCTGGGGAGATCAGCTTGGCATATGTGCCCACGCAGGAGAACATTGCAGACCTTTTCACGAAGGCTCTGCCTAGGGAGAAGTTTGAAGCTTTCCGCAAAGCTTTGGGCTTACTTCCTTTTGTGGAGTGATTTCCACATAGCTTGGCACTTCCTTATACATGAGTGCCAGCTCCTTGTTCACCGCATCACTCCCAGGGGGGATTTGTTGATATATTTAGGTAGTGATGTGTGTGAACACTCTAGGACTGCCGGGGCACTTTTTTCCCTCTTTAGGAGGTTTTTTTCCCCCGGCTTGTATATACGCCTATTGCCCTAATGGGCTATTTATCTTTGTACATTCTCTAGTAATACATTCAGTCTTGTGTGTTGTGCTCCAAGCTTCTTCTTCTTCCTTGTGCTGTTCGCGTGCTTCCGCAGACGTCTAACTCCAACAATAAACACTTCAAACTTTTCTTTCAATGGATGCACCCATGCATGCCTAGAAAAATCATCAATAATAGTAATGGAGTAAAGGTAGTTCTCAAAAATAAGGTGTCTGCGTAAGACCACACACATCACTATGAACAAGTTGCAATTTATGAGCAACTTGAATTGAACCATCTTTAGGGAAGGAAGAATGTTGCATTTTGCCCAAAATACAACCTTCATAGACATGTTTACAAGGTACCTCAAGTTTAGGTAGAGAGGACAACATTTCTGATTTCTACAAGTTTATCAAACTAGCATAATTCAAATGAACAAAGTGTGCATTCCAAAGCTTTGCATCCGAGATAGCTTGACAATCATGAACTACACATGATGAATCATTCGTAGATTTTGCATAGTCTATGAGCTTATATAGCCCATGACATAAAATGCTAGAAGTAATAATAACATTACCATTTGAGAGATCATGAACTATATATCTATCATCAACAAATTTGACAACCAAGACAATCTTTGCTAATGCTAAAAATGACAACAAATTTTTTTCTTGATCCTAGATATATACAAAGCATTTGGCAATGTGAAAGAACTACCATCAACAGTGGTCAGAATGATCTTAACAAATCCCATTACAAGATAAGAGGAGTTGTTAGTGCATGTGAGAGTATTCCCTATAAGGGTATGCTCAAGTGAACTAAAGAAGCTGTGTTGCAAGGTAATATGTTTGGTTGTCTCACTATCAAAGTACCAAACATATGAGTCTACTGCAAACATAAACTACTCATGAGAAGATGGTTCATAGTTGCATACAATATTAGATGCCCATTCTTCATTCTAAACAAGATTAGAATACTTTGTTTTAGGTGTAGAAGCCTCTGCAACAACCATTCCATCCTCTTTCTTCTTTGCCTCTTTCATAACCGATTTTGGACAACTCTTTATGACATGATCATTTCCCTTAGAGTATTTGCAAAACCGTTACTTCTTTTCTATTTTCTTCTCATCTTGGTCTCCCTTCTTCAATTGTGAAGCATTACCAAATTTTGCTTACTAGCAGATGAGCTCCATTTACCTTTGTCCTTTTGACTAACTAAGAAAGCTTGATCTACAATATGCATAATAGACATGTTCTACTTGGAATGATCTTCTTGCAACAAAAGAAAGACTAATTCCTCAAACGTCAAGGAATTTGGATTGCCTTTCATCATCAATCGAAGAGTAGAAGCAAAACTCTGATATGCATCTGGAAGACCATTAAGAACACTCTACACAAGTGAGCTATTTGGCAAGACCTCATCAACAAAAATCAATAGCTCCTTCAAATCTTTGATCTTAAAAAAAAAACTATCCATGTAATCTCCTTCATTCATGTGCTCACTCTCCAATTGTTTTTGGAGGTAAGCAACAAGAGCCTCATTTCTTGCCTGGTATAAGGTTGTAAGTGTATCCCAAGCATCCTTTGTTGTCTTGCAAGGTCAAATGTGAGGGATAATGGCACGTTTGAGAGAAAAAAGCTATCAATGCATGTGTTTGAGCATCTTTTCCATCCCAATGAAGTTGCTTTGCATTAGGTGCACCAAGAATGGTAGCATGAATAGGAATCTGAAGATCATAATCTTAAACACCATATGCATTACCTTCAATAATTGTATTCACATGTTTAATAGGAAATTTTGCAATACCCTGGATAATATTCCATAGCCCTTTTGCTACTAATGCATGAGGCATCATATATTCCCACAATGGGTAATTAGTGCCATCCAAATTATCCTCAACAGCCAACATATGGAATACATCATTGCTTTGAGTCATGACCACTGACTAAATACCCTAACACAAAAAAATGATTGTATTTCGAAAAGTTAAACAAAATTACCATGTCAAGATCTACTAAACATGTAGAAGACTTCGAGGCACTTGTACTGTTGAACCAAAACTTGTATGTGTTTGGCACAAAAAGACTAAATTGCCTGCACAAGCACTATGATCGTGTATTTAGAGGCCAAAATGAGCTCAAATCAAAATTTTTGACACACAAAATGAAGCTAATTTGAACTCTTAATTGCTCTGAGTATGCTCACCAATTTTCATGCGATTCTAAGATTGTGAACAGAGGATGCTAACCATGCCCTAGATGAAGCAGCGACCTGCTCTGATATCAAGTGTTGGATTTTGAGGTCTGTAGAAGCACACAAATAGCACAAGGAAGAAGAAGAAGAAGAAGCTTGGAGCACACCACAACACTGAATGAAGTACCAAGTGAATGTACAAAGATAAGTAACATGTTAGGGTTATAGGTGTATACAAGCCGAGGAAAAAAACCTCCTAAATGGGGAAAAAAGTGTTTCATCGGTCCCAAGTGTGTTCACAAACATCACTATTGAAATATATCATCAAAAACTGCTAACAAATAGATGTTGTATTGTGGTTTTGTTCTGCCACAAAATTTCTTTGATGTCCTCCATCTTGGATGCCCTTGAGTAGTGCATGTATATGGGTGATGTAAAAGATGTCCTTTGTGCATGGCCTTGTAATGTGGCCCTATGCATGCATACTCATGGAATGAACAATCACATGTTGGTGCAAAAACATTGCTTGAGCAGGGTACCCAAGGTATGTCGATGAAGATGCTTCCTATCTAGTAGGTAAGAGTAAGAAAAACATACTAGATGTAAAGAGGTTGATCCCTAACATGGTCTCCTCCAAAAGTGCATAGATGGATAATGTCACCAAATTCAAAATGTCTTGTGAATAAAAAATTACATTGGCTAATCATTATAGAGTTGGACTGAGTTTAGCAAGTTTTTTTTTGCACAATTTCTCTTTTTCTAATTGTTACCTTTTTATATTTTTCTTCTCTTCTCTTCTCTTTTTTCCTTTTCTTTTTCATTCTTTTTTTGGTGCAAAAGCGAGGAGGATCACAAATGATATCATTCCATGCATATATCTACTATGAACAAACACACATCCTAATCCTTCAATGTTAATTGGGATCCTAGTTTCTCCAAGACAAGTCAGTTTTCATCCTTGTATGTCAACTATGTCAACATTTGATTGAAAGATAGTTTCTTGCATAGCCCAAGCTAATTCCATACATATCACACTCTTTCCTATGCTTGGGTATATGTGAGCCATTGTTCTTTTTCTCACATTTGGCCCCAAAAGGGCAGGTAGCCATGGTGTGTCCAATGGTTTTCTCCTCTGTTACTCCCAATGTAAATGCTTGAATGGGGTTGGAAGAAAGAGGGTCAAAAAGCCCTTGCATCAATTGTGTACATTCAAGGATCCTTTGCCTGGCTTCTTCTTGAGATTCTTCTATAATTCTCAAGTCCTTAGCCTTTTGATCTTTAGCAATTTGGGGTCTTGCCGTCATATAATCTACCAAGGTTTCAAGATACCTCTTGATGTGACATCTACTAATATAATTGGGAAAAATATCACCTTCCAAGGTTTTTAATTGAACCACACCTCATGTGAGATTTTTTTCATCACAAATGGTCCATGGCCCATTTTCTGAAGCTTTTTGGCATGTTTTTTTAGTGTGTACACTAGAACATAGTTTCCTTATTATAAACCCTTATCTTTAATATGCACATCATAGTAAGCTTTTTGTCATATTTTTATAGCATAAATACTTGATGCAGCTCTCAAGTGAGTTCCTTGTAATTGTTATGGTAACTCAACATAGTTGGATAACTCATGGCCTTTCCACTTGTATGCTTCTACAACTCTCAATGTAGGAATGAGAAACTCTAAAGGAAATATTGCATTCTCTCCATACAATCAGATTTTATAGGTCCAAACTGCATGATGCAACTGTTTGTCCTAATTTGAGTGCTTGTTGTTCACTAGTTTTGTGAGCATTGTACATAAGATATTCTTAGTACTCTCAGCTTGACCATTAGCTTTAGGATGATAGGGAGCTGATTTCTAAGGAACTATTAGAAACCCTTCTAATAGGCATTCAATAACTTCATTTATAGAATGATTTCCCATATTCTTAATGATTTCCAAAGGTAATCCATATCTAGTGAAGATCTCTTCAATTAAGTATTTTGCAGTGGTATGAGTGTCACATCGTCTAGTAGCTCCCACTTCTACCCACTTTGTTAGATAGCATGTTGCCACTGTAATATACTCTGCATGAGATCCTTTTGCTAGTGGGTTAATAGTTCCAACAAAATCAAAACCCCACTTAGCAAATTCTCTAATGCTCATCATAGGCCTAATTGGCATTTGATCTTTTTAGAATGGATAGTTGGTTCTGTGACATATATCCCATCTTTTTGCATAACTTCTTGCATCCATGTGCAACATAGGCCACTATAGCATTGCGATTGTAAGGCATATAGTCAATTTTCATTTAAAGTGGTTGGTCCCTTGTAACCCATTTTGCATTCATCCTCTTGGGACATGTGGATTCATAGTCACCCAACGGATAAATGGATCGGCACTCTTCGGCTAGCATAATCCATGAGAAGGGCTAGTCCTTGCCTTATGAATGCTATTACTTGCCTATATAATGCATTGGGATCAGCCTTTGGCAACCCCTCACCCATTTGGGCTTGGTGGTCTTGTTAGAGGAGATGGTGGATAGTCACAAGAGATGAAGTGGTGTAGCTAGATCTTTCTTCACACCTGCTAAGATGATTGGAGAGTGTATTGGGCCTCTTTAGCTTGCTAATGAACACAAATACTCATATATGTTGCTTGGAAGATGATCCACAAATTGATGGATCAAAACAGATATGTTGGAGTTGATCCAAGAACAAAAAACTTACTATTTTTGTTCTTACACCTCTTCAGTGTTTTGAACTATTCTCTAGATCTTTCTTCACACTTGCTAAGAATGATGATTGGAGAGTGTAGTGGGCCTCTTTAGTTTGCTAATGAACACAAATACTCATATATGTTGCTTGGAAGATGATCCACTAATTGATGGATCAAAACAGATATGTTGGAGTTGATCCAAGAACAAAAAACTTACTATTTTTGTTCTTACACCTGTTTCTTGGCTTAGAGCTTGTGTATACAAATTCTGGTACATTTATCACTCAAGGGAAATACATACATGATATGTTGGTAAAATTTAAGATGGCGTGGCGAACACTAAAATTGCAAGGACTCCTATGGAACTCAATCACAAGCTGAGTTCTCATGAAGGAGAACTATTGGATGATGTTACAGGTTATCAACAACTTGTGTGAAGCTATGTGGCTTAAGCAACTATATGCAGATTTGGAGATACATTCCTACACTCCAATAATCTTTGGAGACAACACTAGCTCTCTTCACTTGGCTGCTAATCTTGTACATCATGCAAGGACTAAGCACATTGAAGTGCACTATCATTATGTAAGGGCTAAATTTCTTAGCAAAGAGATTCAACTATCCTATGTATCAACTCATTTGCAATGTGTAGATATACTCACAAAGTCATTGGATGGAACAAAGATGAATAGGTTCAAATTGATGATTGGTTTGCAAGAAATCAAGGAGCAATGAAGAACAAGCATGTGAGGCTTGAGGGGGAGTTGTTGGTGCACTTAAAACGAAGTCCGCATACTTGGTTAACTAGCTTATGCTTGATTTATTGACATAACTTATGCAAGATTTCATATGATCAATCTCTTGTAAAAATTCTTCACATTTATCCTTGTAAAAGTGAATTACACCCACATGGATTTAGGAAGCTCTAAAATCATGAACCATTTGTTTGTTGAGTGATGAGGGAATCTATCCTACACTTTAGGATTCACCTTTTAGGTAGAAGTTTAAATTTGAATTCAAAATTTGGCTCCAAGCATGACTATAAGAAGAGGATCAAAAAGACCCACGTGCATCTCGAGTTTATCAGACATTTCAAATTTTTGTTTGGGTCTGGCAAGGATTGAAGATCAGCACCTTCACGCTTCATAGATCGCTTGGATTTCGCTTCTGTAGCTTCATTTTGTACCAGGGAAGTGCTCTTGTGTTATATTTCTCTTCTTCTTGCATATTTAAACTTTACTTCCATTCTTTTCACATACTCTAGTTAGAAAACAGGGGGGAGTGAAATATGGAGTCCAAAGGGAAACAATTAGTAGAACACACTTCTCCATCTAAAGAACAACTAGAGGATCCTGACCTTAGGATGGAAGAGGTAGAAATTGGGCACTAAGTAGAGGAAAAACTAGAGGAAAACGAGCCTCAACAAGAAGAATATACTTATGAGGAACTTTTGGATGAGTTTATTACTCATGACCAATTTGCATACTTAAAGGAACAGACCCTTAGGCTAGAAAGAGACATAGGTAGCATCACATCTCTCATTCGGCAACTTAAGTCTCAAATGATCTCACTTGAGACACATGTCACCTCTTTCCTAGCTATGAAGGAAAGAGAAACTCCTACCCTTCCTCTAGAGATGACTAGGAAAGATCCTTCTTTTCATAGTAAGCATAAAGAAGAGAGCTCTAGGGAAGCTCCCCTCCTGAAAGACTTAAAGCCACCTACCTTTACAGGGGATGACCAAGATAGAAACAAGGATGCAATCTACACTTTTTTACAAAAGTGGCATGATTTGCATCAACTGAAGGGCACCCCACCAGAGTACCATGTGCTAGAAGCGAGTCTCTCGCTTGGCCTGCACACTTGTAAGTGGTGGATGTGTCTCAAGGAGGCGCACTCTATCCCTATAGATTGGGCTCAGTTTGAAACTCTTTTCCTAAAAGAGTTTCTTCCTGAGAATGAGGAGGAGAGGAACATGGATGAGTGGAATAGGATCACCCAGAGAGGTGGGCCCTTGACGGTCTACATATCCCACTATAGGGAGATCATTTTGAAACTTAAGGGGTTAAATGATTTCCATAAAACTAGATGGTTTGTTAGAGGCTTCGATAAATCCATCAAGAGAGAGGTAAGAAGAACTACACCTAAGATGTTTGAGGAGGCGATCAAGTATGCACAGATCTATGAGGACCATAACCATCCTCAATACACTCGTATGGAGACGGGTCAGCCCCTCAAGCCTCTTAGCACAACTAAGTTCAAGAAGAAGTTGCCATTGGGGAAAAACAAAATTTTCATCAAAAAACAAAGATCACAAGGGCCTAGACTACCTACTGAGCAGTTTGAGAGGGCCAAAAGAGAGAACCCGTGCTTTAGGTGTTTGTCTCCTAGCCATTCAAAGTGGAACTATCCACTCAAGAAGGGGGAAGAAAAGAAGAGAGGACCAAAGAGTAGTACGAACCCTGAAAAGGGCAAAAAGGTGGCCACCTAGTGCAAACACTTCCTATTCATGGCAGCTCTAGCTGCAAGGGAGTGGAGGTGATGCACGAGGATATAGACCATACCTGTTGTTTGCCTCAGTCATTGCGGTCACCACAGTTTGGACCACATGACTTGGTTAAACTTCATGGTAGTGTATACTAAACCAGGGTGCGAGTCATGATAGATGACTCTGCCACTCATAACTTTATAAATTATGCTATGCTAAAAAAGCTAAAGATTCCCTAGCAGCCAAGTGCACATAAATACATAGTATCTATGATGCAAGGGGAAGACAAGAGGATATGGGATACTATGGTATCCAATTTGGAAGTCAAGATGCAAGACTATACAGATCATATGGACTTCCAAATTATGAATATGGAGAGGATGAATCTTGTGTTAGAAAGAGAGTGGCTATGGGGGTTGGGAGACACAATTAAACGAAGCTATCAAAACAAGACACTTGAATTTGAAAGAAATGGATGTAAATTTTGTATACAGGTAGAGAGAGATGTACCTAGTGCACCTCTCATTTCATCTTTAGAGTTATATAGTCTTTGTCATTTTCAGCATGTACAAGAGATCTTTTTATTGTATAGTCAGGACTTTGAGCATTGTACAAACATTTCATCTGATGTATATTTTCATGCTAGGAATGTAAACATGGACATGACTTTTTATTATTCTTTCTTGCAAGAGTATGTGGTTAAAAGTTTTAAAGATCTTATGTTTGAGTTTAGAGATGTTTTTCCCACTGACTCACCGAGAGGGCTACCACCTGAGAGAGGGGACATTGACCATGCTATTGAGGTAGTTACTAACACTAACCCTATTTGTAAGCCACCTTATAGGCTTAGTGTTTCTCAGCATGAGGAGGTTGAGAGGCAGTTTCAAGATTACTTATATAAGGGCTTCATTAGACCTAGTAACTCACCTTGGGCATCACCAATGCTCCTAGTTAAGAAGAAAGACGGTTCTATGAGATTATGTATAGATTATACAACACTTAATAAGATAACTATAAAAAATAAGTTTACAATGCCTAGGTTGGAAGACCTATTTGATCAGTTACATCAAGCTAGGTATTTTGCCAAGCTCTAGCTTAGATCAAGATATCATCAGATTAGGATTAGGACAGAGGATGTCCCTAAGACCGCATTCAGGACTAGATATGGGCATTATAAGTTTTTGGTGATGCCTTTTGGTCTCACCAATGCCCTTGCCACTTTCATGAAGCTCATCAATACTGTATTATGACCTTATCTAGGACATTTTGTAGTAGATTTCTTGGATGACATTCTGATCTATAGTGCATCAGAATAGGAGCACTTGGAACACTTAAAGAAAGGTATTTCAAGTGCTAAGGGAAAATTTTCTCTTTGCTAAGGAGTCAAAGTGTGAATTTTTCAAAATAGAGGTTAGATACCTTGGGCATATAGTCTCCCAAAATGGAATCCATATGGATTTTGAAAAAGTAAGGGCTATTATGGAATGGTCACATCCCAGGAACCTGGAAGAGCTACAAATCTTCCTAGGTTTATCAAGTTTCTATCGAGGATTCATTAAGAATTATGCCAAAAATGTTGTCTCGATGACGGAGCAGCTTAAAGGGAAAGGAAAAGCCTTTCATTGGGGAGACGAATAGGAGCAAAGTATGGATTTTGCTATAGGAGCGGTTTTAGTTTAGGATGGTCGACCAATAGCTTTTGAGAGTAAGAAACTAGAACCGGCTCAGAAGAATTACTCCGTCTATGAGAATGAGTTGTATGCAATTGTCCATGCTTTGAAGAAGTGGTGTCATTATCTATATGGTGCCAAAGTCACGATAGTGTTTGATCAAGAGAGCATTTAAGTGACTCTATAATCAAACAGACCTTAAAGGTCGTAAGGCCCGATGGGCAGAGACCCTTCAAGAGTTTGATTATGAGCTTAGGTATAGGAAGGGAAAGTTTAATGTAGCGGCTGATTCACTTAGCCGCATGCCTATGCTCAATAGACTGAGTTTTACTCAGATCACTAGTGAGCTACTTGATGTGATGATTCACGCATAATTTCCACGCATTCTTTCTTACCACACACATTCATATAAAAAATAGTGGTCAAAGTAGTGGTTACACAAAATAGTGGTTATCCAAAAATAGCACACCAAAAGTAGTGGTCATCTAAAAGTAGTGGTTATCTTATACAGAAAAAGTAGTGGGTATCTTTGCTCCATGTATTGATATATAAATGGCATCTCTGTACTTGATCTTTCATGGATCAACAGAAGTTTTGGGCAAATCTTCATTCTTGTCTCGCTGTTTGCTTTTCTTTCCTATGTATGTTCTCTTGTCCATTACGATTTGATCAAGATCGCAAGGTGCTGACCATCGAGAGCAGAATTCGTTGTGCCGAGAATGAAGCAATGATCCCTCTTGTCAATTCCATCCAAAGCATTTCTGCGTGAGGAGCAAAGGCGATACCACGGGTGATGGCTGCATCCGTGCCACCCCAGAATCTATAGAAACCCTCGCGAGTGCGAGGAAGATCCCAATCCCATGAAATTTTTCCAGCTCTAAGCCTTGTCTGCCTAGCTTGCAGGCCTCCCAAGGCTCCTCCCAAGGCCTCTTTGCCATGGCGCGCGCCTCGTAGTGCGATAATGTATCAACCTTTCCAAACCATTCGTCCAACCTATGTTTCTTCTCCACCTCCGAGATAGCCACCAATTTGATTTTGTTTGCAACCACATCTTTAAAGAGACGGAGGTTGGCCTTCGTCAACGTCCCTTTTCTTTGATTCACACGCGCATTGGTTCGCCATCGATCTTCTTTTTTTATTCTCCTTTTTTGCCTTTTCTACAGACAATAGAGCCTCTCCATATGTAACGTCCCCTACCTCCCTACTTGCTATCTTCCGAGTTCTCTCAATCAATCAATCTTAGTACTTTGCTACCAGTGTGAATTTGTTAATCCATAGAATCGGAGACTCGGCTCTATTCTTCCCCTTGTAATCATGTTAGAGGTAGATCTTAATCACGTCATGGCTGCCTTACAACACATTCAAGAGGAAAACATGCGAATTCGGGAATCATTAAACATGATTCAAAATTCCTCCCTCGGTGTAGGACGTCCTCAACAAGCTATGGAACTTAAGGTTTGTCTCCCAGAGAAATTTGATGGAACTCGCTCCAAGTTTAGAGGTTTCATCAATCAAGTCAAGTTGATTCTTAAGCTTCACTCACGATGATATCCTACTCCTTTTAGTCAAGTTTGGCTTATTGGCACTCTTTTAACGGGA
The DNA here is from genome assembly GCA_020310875.1 of Ceratopteris richardii. NCBI lineage: Eukaryota > Viridiplantae > Streptophyta > Polypodiopsida > Polypodiales > Pteridaceae > Ceratopteris > Ceratopteris richardii. Next base: position 86,942,230 of record CM035433.1, on the reverse strand, counting down.
GCGGCACAAGCATGGTTTGCTCCACTGGTGGAAAAATCATCACCTCTTCTTGTAGATTATGACGCTTTTCTTGCTGATTTTGAAGCAACTTTTGGTGATTCCGACAAGCGTAAAACATCAACCAATAAGCTTAGTTATCTACAACAAGGTTCTTGTGTTGCATCAACTTATGCTTCAAAATTTTCCCAACTTGCTTGTGACGTTCAGTGGGATGAGCAAGCACTCATTGATCATTTCCACTGGGGTCTTCAATGGGATGTCAAGAATTTACTACTGAATCTTAAAGATCCATCAACCCTAAGTGTGATAATCGATTGTTTGAGTATCACCATGAATCCCGTCCACATCATTCTGTCCAACCTGTGACACAACCATGATCCTCATCCTCAATGGAGCATCCTACTCATGATGTTCCCATGGAGCTGGATTCCACACGATTTTGACCACTCACTGATGCTGAAGCAGTATCGTCGAGTTAATAACCTTTGTTTATATTGTGGGGCATCTGGTCATATAGCACAAAGTTGTCAAAACAAAGGAAAAAGGACACAAGTTGCCATGATGCAGTCTAGTAATTTGCAGCCATATGTGGAGCCTATACTCGAAAACGATAATGTTCAATTGCAGTAGGAACCTTGCAATTGGACTCTATATACCACCATAAGTATCATGGTTCCTCCTCAATAATCGGCCCTACGTCAAGTTTTACAATTCTTGTGGAAATCAAGACTTGTTCGCAAGTCCTTAAGAGTGAAGCTCTTATTGATTTAGTGGCCACATCATGTTTTATGGATATCAAGTATGTTCGTGAAAATGCAATTTCTATTGTGTAGAAGGCGTTTCATATTTCAGTGGAGGTGATAGATGGACATTTGGTTTCTTATGGCGCTATCACACATGGAACAATATCCTTGGATTTATGTATGGGTAAGCATGAAGAAACAATCAAATTCAATCTAATCACATCTCCAACTCATCCTATCATTCTTGGAATATCTTGGTTGGAAGTTCACAATCCGATTGTGAATTGGCAAACTCGTTCTTTGTCTTTTCCTTTTGAATGTTGTCAGTCTCATTTATTTTTGCTTGAATCAAACACTCCTAGATCTCTCAAGCATGCACCAGAGTATGAGGCAATTCTGTGTAAAAGATTATCAGATACTTTGGTCACATGCCATCAAGATCCTATTAAAGTAGCTTTCATTGGGGTTGTTCCTTTTTTGCAAATTGCTAAGCAAAATCAATTTTATGCTCTTCATGTTTCTCCAGTAGAACCTGATAGTGGTTCATTGAAGTTACGTACAAAATACAAAGACTTTGCTTATGTGTTTGAAAAAAAGAATGCAGGTACTCTACCGATGCATAGACAATATGATTGCTCTATTGATTTGGAAAAGGGTTCAATACCTCCTTTTGGGCCTATTTATGGGCTTTCTAAACTGGAACTTGTGGCTCTCAGAACATACATAGATGAGAACCTAGGAAAGGGTTTTATTCAACATTCAAAATCTCCGGCGGGAGCTCCTATCTTATTTGTCAAGAAGAAGGATGGATCCTTACGAATATGTGTGGATTATCGTGGTCTTAATAAACTTACTATTAAGAATCGCTATCCATTACCATTGATTGCGGAACTTTTGGATCGCCTCAAATCAGGTAAAATCTTCACCAAAATTGATCTTTGCAGTGCTTACAACTTAATTCACATCAAACATGGGGATGAATGGAAAACTGCTTTTCATACTCGATATGGACATTTTGAGTACACTTTTATGCCTTTTGGCCTTATAAATGCGCTGGTTGTCTTCCAACACATGACGAATGATATCTTCCATGAGTATATGGATGAGTTTATTGTGATTTACGTTGATGATATTTTAATTTTTTCACGTAACCAAGTAGATCATGATCTGCATGTTCGTCTTGTCCTATCTAAACTTCGTGAACATGGGTTATATGCAAAATTGGAAAAATGTGAGTTTGATCAAACGTCAGTGGAGTTTCTTGGTTATGTGATTACTCCATTTGGTGTCACCATGGATCAAAGAAAGGTTCAAACTATAAACAAATGGGGAATCCCCTCTTGTGTGAAAGATCTTCAATCATTTTTGGGTTTTGCTAATTTCTATCGACGATTTATAAAAGAGTACTCAAAGATTGGTCCTTGAATTCCAAGGCTCAGCTTGCATTTGACACGGTTAAGAAGGTCTTCACCTCAACTCCTATTTTATTACATCCAAACTCCACTCAACCTTTTCTTGTTGAAACTATTGCATCGGACTTTGCTCTGGGAGCAATTTTGTCGCAACCCGATGCTCAAGGTATACTCCATCCAATAGCATACTATTCAAGGAAAAATTACTTCTTTGGAAATCAATTATCCCATTTATGACAAAGAACATCTTGCTATTATTTTTGCATTTGAGCAATGGCGACCTTACCTTATCGGCACACAACATCGCATCAAGGTTCTTACCGATCATAAAAATCTGACATACTTTGCCACTACTCGACATTTGAATCGACGCCAAGCTCGTTGGTCTATATTTTTAGTAGATTTTGATTTTGAAATCTTTTATCAACGTGGTTTTCAACATGGAAAAGTAGATGCTCTCTCTGATCGTGCTGAATTCACCCTTAGTACAGATGAAGACGCTTACACTCAACAAATTCAAACACTTCTAAAACCTGAACAATTCAAAATGTTCGTTCTCTATGCTTTACCTTCTACTTCTAGCATACTTCAAGATATTTTTTCAGCAACTCGTAATGATCTGGGCCCACAACATAAAAGCAAGACTCAGATTCAACAATAGATACTTCACACAAAGACTTGGAAAAATTTTCATTTGCTAATGGAGTCTTGTTTCGTGATGGTCTAGTTTATGTTCTAGATGGTCCACTTCGATTTCAAATCCTTTCCCAGTGTCATGAACAACTTTTAGCGGGTCATTTTAGTGTGGCAAAGACTCTTGAGCTTGTTTCACGAAACTATTGGTGGCCACAACAACTTAAGCTGATCAAATAATGTGTTAGAAGTTGTGATACTTGTGCTCGCACTAAGGTTTCTTGACACCAACCCTATGGTCTTTTGCAACCTCTTCCATTTCCTACTCGACCTTGGGCATCCATTTCTATGGACTTCATTACGGATTTACCTTTAGTTAATGGATTCAATGCTATTTTAATAGTGGTCGATCGTTTCACTAAGATGGCTCACTTTATACCCTGTACTAAGGCCATTTCAGGAGAAGGCACTGCAGAGCTTATTCTTAAGGATATCATTCGTCTTCATGGACTACCTGATGACATCATTTTCGATCGCGGTCCATAGTTTGTATCTCATTTCTGGCGTCGACTATTTCAGCTTTTGAGTATCAATACTAAATTTTCTGCCGCTTTTCACCCTCGAATGAATGGGCAAATTGAGTGAATCAATCAGATTCTTGAACAGTACCTTCGATGTACTGTAAGTTATCATTAGGATGATTGGAGTCAATTACTTCCCTTGGCTGAATTTGCTTATAATAATAGTCATCACACCTCTAGTGGTACAACTCCTTTCTTTGCCACTTATGGTTTTCATCCACGATTTAGTGTGGATATTCCTACGGCTTCGGTCAACCCTTCTGCTGAAGAACAAGCACATTTTCTCACGCAGCTTCATCATGACATGGTCCTTGAACTTACCAATGCTCAAGATCATCAAAAGATCCATGCTGATCGTCATCGACGTCCCCAACCTTCTTTTAAAGTTGGTGATCAAGTATGGCTTCTACGTCGAAACAAAACTATGAAATGACCCTCTAATAAGCTCGATTACAAATGCTTGGGACCTTTTACTATTTCGGCACACATTAATCGAATTACATTCCGTCTTGCTCTTCCTAAGAATTTCTGCATCCATGATGTATTTCATGTGACCCTCTTGGAACCCTATCACCGCTCCACACTTCCTAATCGTGCTCCATCCTGGCCCCCACCAATTTATTTTGAGGAGGGTGAGGAATATGAGGTCAACAACATCTTAGATTCCAAGTTCTTTTGTAGCAAACTATGGTATCTTCTTTCTTGGAAAGGTTACCCCCTCTCAGAAGCTACCTGGGAACCTGCTCACCATCTTCTTCATGCAAGAGACGTAGTTCACGATTTTCATCTGAATTACCCTCACAAGCCTGCTCCTAGTGGAAATCGTCACTAAGGGGGAGGATAATGTGATGATTCACGCATAATTTCTACGCATTCTTTCTTACCACACACATTCACATAAAAAATAGTGGTCAAAAGTACATCAAAAGTAGTGGTTACACAAAATAGTGGTTATCCAAAAATAGCACACCAAAAGTAGTGGCCATCTAAAAGTAGTGGTTATCTTTTATGGAAAAAGTAGTGGGTATCTTTGCTCCATGTATTTATATATAAATGGCATCTTTGTACTTGATCTTTCGTGGATCAACACAGGTTTTGGGCAAATCTTCATTCTCGTCTCGATGTTTGCTTTTCTTTCCTATGTCTGGTCTCTTGTCCATTACAATTGAGTCCATTAGAGCAAAATGTAGGCTTGATCCTGCATATTCCGAGATTTGGGAATCCGTTGCTTCTAAAATTTTCACAAAATGTCAAATGGGAGTGGCTTAATGGTTCACACTCTGAATTCTTTGGGAGGAAGTTTCGGGTTCAAATCTGACTAGCTGGACATATCTATTGGAATCCCCAAAATGATGGGTGCCTCTACCTTACAAGGTTGGGTGTGTGAGTTATTTCCAATTCATTGTAACTTCATTTTTTTTTTCATAAAGCCTTGCCTATGATCAAGTTCCACGTAGCTATAGAGCAACCAATTGCCTCTCCAAAAAACACTTGCTTCCAATTGATCGTATGCTTCATAAATAAGAATTGAACTAACTTTTTTTTGAAAAAAATTATTATTATTTCTATTTTTTTTGGAAGGTGGTCAATCTTACAACTTACTATCTCTATGGATTGGAAATATATGCTGTATAGCTTGGAAATTTGAAAGAGAAAACACATACACTCAAGATGCTTTTATCGATCACACTAGTAGATTCTTTTAAATTTTTTCTAGTTTTTTAGAAGGAAGTTCGAACGAAGTTCTAATTTCCTCATACTTGAATGTATTGAAAGAACAACTATACAAGTGAAGGGCATAGTACTCATGTGACCTTTCATATCTCACAAAGTAGGGATTAGACTCTCAAAGCATTACAAGGAAAAGACTACCTGAAGGCATCTAGTTTCAATAACTCAAAAGCATTACACAGATAGACTCGCCACACTTGCTCAAGTATGTTCTGTGAAGAGATGGATAGGTATGTGCTTGAAGATGAAGAGGTGTTGCAAAATCCTTGATCTACACCAGCCAAATGAACTCCAGAAGTATATGGTGGGGCCTTTTAGCTTGCCAATGGATGTATTAGACACCCTATGTACCTTGGAAGATCACTCTCAAAAAGATAGATCAAAACAGATAAGTTGGAGTTAGCTCAGAGGTGAAAACTTGTTATTCTTGGTTCATACACCTGTCCAGTGTTTTACATAATTCTCTGAGCACAGCAGCAATTAGCTCGATTCCTCTTGGGGAAGTTTAAATAGCTTAAAGAGCTAACTTTCAAGAGTAATCTCATCAAAAATAATGAACCACACACTGAGAATGAGTTTTAACAAGTGATGACATCATCCCGATTTTCACGGGCTACTACAGAAATAGACCAGTGAGCAGAAAAATCAACATAACTCAAAATGTAGGAATCCAATGATTATGAAAATTTGTATGGTTATACTAGACAGTAAGCTGAATCCAACAAGCTTTAAATCACTGAATTTGGGTAAGTAACCACTGAGAAATGGCTCTGACAAGATGAGTTGAAAAGTCCGGTACCTGACAGAGAAGTGAAGATGAACAGACCCTGTTGACTTCAAATGAACATAACTGAAGATTGCAAAATCCAAATGACATGAAAATTTGTGAGCATATAGTAGACTTATAGAGATAACTTTACCAAGTTAAACATCTCTGCAATCTGACTGAGAAAACTGAGAGTAATGGCAGTGAGTAGTACACTTCACAAGAACATGGAAAGATGAACTCAAATAATCATGAAAATGAAAGTATATTGCTTGTACAATACAATGACTTACTGATACATATGTGTGCCTTGTAATCACACCTTGATATGGCATAAAGCTCAACTCTTGGAGGTCTTCACATAGGTCTCTCTAACCACGACTAAAACTGCCATCTATTTATAGTTGAGTTTGGGAGGCTAAATTCCCTCAATCACTCTCCAATCAATCAATGATTGATTTGATTCTCTACCTACCACAAATCACGAATTCGTGGCTCCTCTTTCCATTCTTGATCAAGTGGACTCAACCACTTAAGATTCTCTTACTTTTACATTAAGTAAACTCTTCAAAAGTTACAAGAGGTAGTTCACAAGTGAACTTTACATAGTCTTCTTTTTAAAGCTTCTTCTAAGACTTTGTGGGACTCAAGCCAATACTTAGGCTTGTCATAGACTTGCTCCAACAGCTCCCCCTCAAGCCAAGTATGCTTGAGGTCTTCAATCTTCCAAGATTACCTGCAAACCAATCATAGCCTTGAATTTGCAAAGCTTTGTACCATCCAATGCTTTGGTTAGAATATCTGCACATTGTTGATGAGTGGACACATATGATATTTGAATCTCTTTGCTTAGAACCTTTTCTCGTACATAGTGATAATGAACTTCAATATGTTTAGTCCTTGCATGAAAAATAGGATTAGCAGCCAAATGAATAGAACTCATATTGTCACCAAAAATAGTTGGAGTTCCAAACTCCAATCCAAGATCTTTGAACAATGTCTTCATCCACATAGCTTCTTGTGTAGCTATGGCAAGACCTCTATATTCAGCTTCAGTAGAAGAGAGAGCAACTGTGGGTTGCTTCTTGGATGACCATGAAATAAGCTTTGAACCTACAAAGGTAAGATAACCTGAAATGCTCCTTCTATCTTCCTTGGAGCCAGCCCAATCTGCATTAGAAAATAGCTTCAAACCTAAATCAGATACATAAGGATAATAAAGTCCTTCATTTATGGTTCCTTTGAGATACTTGAGAATCCTTTTGGCAGCATCCATATGTGGTTTCCTTGGTGTGTGCATAAATTGACTTAGCACACTCACACTGTAACATATATCTACTCTTGTCAATGTGGCATAGTTGAGACTACCCACTAGACTTTGATATGATGTGATGTCCTCTATGAGTTCACCTTCATGTGAGCTCAATTTGTGATTGACCTCCATTGGAGTACCTGCAATCTTACAATCTTGCATCTTGAATTTTGCCAACATGTCCTTAATGTACTTTCTTTGAGTGAGAAATAAACCATGATCTTTGTAGACAACTTCCAAACCTAGGAAGTAGGTAAGTGAACCCAAATCACTTATCTTGAACTCTTCTCTCATCTGATCTTTGATCTTCTTCATACCATCTGCATCATTTCCTGTCAATATAATATCATCTACATATACACATAGGTAGATGACCTCAGAATTACTCTTTTTAATAAAGAGTGAAGGATTTGCCTTGCTTGGTTGAAAGCCTTTGTCCTGCAAGAATGAAACAAGCGTGAAATTCCAAGCTCTTGGAGCTTGCTTGAGACCATACAATGCTTTGTTAAGTTTACACACATAATCAGGATAAACTTGATTCTCAAAACCAGGTGGTTGTGCCATATATACCTCTTCTGTTATCCAACCATTCAAGAATGCATTCTTTACATCTAGTTGAAGTATCTTCCAATTCTTGGAAGAGGCAATACTAAGCAAAACCCTAATAGTAGGCATCTTTGCCACAGGAGAGAAGGTCTCCTCATAATCAATTCCCTGAGTTTGTGCAAAGCCTTTTTCCACAAGCCTTGCCTTATACCTGTTAATTGAACCATCAGAATTCTTCTTGAGTTTATAGACCCATCTTGAGCCTATTACCTTCATGGATGAAGTCTTGGGCACCAAATCCCAAGTGTTGTTTTCCTCAAGTGCTTCAATCTCTTCCTTCATTGCATGCTTCCATTCTGTTTTTGCTTTGGCCTCTTCAAATGATGATGGCTCCTCTTGGTTTATGTCCTGTGTTATGTAGATAGAATGTTTAGTTACTAATGAGGTGTCAAACCCATACCTTTCTGGTTTTTTCTTTTCCCTCATAGATCTTCTTAGGCCATGATGTGATGATTCTGCCTCATGTCCAAGTTCCTGCAATTTTGCTTTACCTTTAGACTTCCATGCTTTGATCTTTTCCATATGAGATTCGTCATCATCCTCCGAGGTGTCTTGTTCTTCAATCTTTGGTTGTTCTCTACCAAGATTTGGAAAATCTTCTTCAAGATTATATGGTAGATTGACCTTCCTGCATGAATCTTCATACCATGAATTGTTCTCATCAAAAACTACATCTCTGCTTACCAAGAATCCTTTGTTGGTAGGGTTGTATAACCTGTAGCCCTTTTGGTTGTTGTCATATCCAATAAATACACACCTTTCTGCCTTTGGATCCATCTTGCCTCTAACCTGTGAAGGAACATGAGCAAAAGCAATACATCCAAAAATTTTACAATGATCTAAGCTTGGTCTTCTTCCATTCCAAGCCTCATATGGAGTCATCCCATCAAGGGATTTTGAAGGCAACCTGTTAATCAAGTAAGTGGCTGTAGATACAGCCTCAGCCCATAAGTAATTAGGTAAATGCTTTTCATTTAACATAGACCTTGCAGCTTCAACAATTGTCCTATTCCTCCTTTCTGCCACTCCATTTTGCTCAGGAGTGTACCTTGTAGTTACCTCTCTTTTGATTCCTCTTTCTTGAAGAAAAGAATCAAAATCATGGGAGAAGTATTCTCCCCCTCCATCTGACCTTAGCCTTTTTAGTGATTTACCTGTTTGATTCTCCACAAGAGCCAAATATCTTTTGAAACATGAAAAAACTTCATCTTTGTGTTTCATAAAGAATAGGATAGTCCATCTGCTGCAATCATCAATAAAGGAAATATAATACCTTGATCCAGATATTGAAGCTTCCTTGCTAGGTCCCCATACATCTGTATGAACCAACTCCAAGAGATCTCCATGCATATAACCTTTCTTCATGAATGGTAACCTGTGAGACTTTCCAAATTGACATGCACTACACTTATAAATCATATGTTGTTTTGACAAACTAGGAAGTCCAAGTACACTTTGGTCCCTGCAGATTTGCTTTAATGACCTTTCACCAATATGTGCTAACCTTTTGTGCCATACTTCCAATTCTGTGAGTGTCTGACTACCATAATTAAAGAGAGCAATGTTTCTAGTGTCCTGTAATTCAAATGTGAACAATCTACCTGTCTTTTCACCTTTTGCAATTCTTCTGAATCCTTGACTTGGATCTTCAACAAATGCTCCTGCTTTTGTGAACCTCACTTGCAACCCTTTCTCTACTATCTGCCCAACACTTATCAAATTCTTTGTAATGGTAGGGACATAGAGTACCTTACTGAGTAGGTTGATGTTTCCATCAGGTGCTTTGACATTGCCTATTTTCTCCACAGGATGTTTTGTATCATCTCCTGTTTGTACCTCATGCTTATTCCTTGGATCTTGTAAATCTGATAGGAGTGCCACATTTCCTGCCACATGATTTGAACAACCTGAATCTATGTAGAAAACATGCTCATCAGATTTACCTTGTGGCATAGCCATGTTCATGATCAATAATGAATCCTCTTTGTTTGAGTCTTCTGTGTAGTTATTGTAGTCTCTCCTTCCTTTGTAGCCTCCTTGATAGTTTGAATGATTGTAGTTGTTGTAGTTGCCATGGTAGTTGTTGAACCTTCCTCTTGAGTAGCCATAACTTCCTCTATTGTATCCTCTGCCTCTTTGATTCCTGGAATTCCTAAAGCAATTTTCAGTTGTATGATTAGTTAATCCACAAATAGAACATGAGTTGGAGTCTTGGGATCTCCCCCTGCCTTGTCTACCTCCTCTTCCTCTACCTCTGCCATGTCTTCCTCTACCTGCATAGTTAGCTTGATATGTACCTGCTTCATCATCCACTTTCTTTGCCTTTCTTTTGTTATCTTTAGACTTGCTTTTATCCGTGTATAAAGCTGAAGATTGATTACCTTTAGAGCTTTCTCCATTTTTGATAAGCTTTGCCTCTTGAGTAAGTAGTTGTCCAATGAGTGTGTTGAAATCAGGTACATGCATGTCCATGTACAAATCCATAGCTGTGGTGAATGCTTCCCACTTATCATCTGCCTTCAAGCCATTGATGACCTGCCTTACAATTTGCTCTTCATCTATTACCTCTCCAATGCTTCCCAACTGATCCGCTATGTCCTTGAGCTTTGTGACAAAATCAGTCACATTTTGTTTGGGAGCCTTCTTGAGAGTTGTGAAATCCAGCCATAGTTGATGCTTCCTAGCTTTGGTACTTGAAGAAAAGAAAGCTTCAAGTGCATCCCACACTTCCTGAGATGTCTTACAACTTCTAATGTGAGGCAACAAAAAATCTGAGATAGAGTTGAGGAGATAAGACCTTGCAAGTGCATCCTTGGAGCACCATGTGCTCAATCTTTCATGCTCTTCTTGTGTTGGTTGACTTTTGTTCCTGAAACTTGGCATAACTTCATCTCCAGCCACATAACCATATAAACTTCTACCTTGGAGATAAGCTTCCATTCTTAATGACCAAGCTGAGTAGTTATCTCTGTCCAATTTGTCAATTGATGAAGGAAATCCATCTGCCATGTTGTCCAACCTTGCTCTGATACCACTGTGAAGAGATGGATAGGTATGTGCTTGAAGATGAAGAGGTGTTGCAAAATCCTTGATCTACACCAGCCAAATGAACTCCAGAAGTATATGGTGGGGCCTTTTAGCTTGCCAATGGATGTATTAGACACCCTATGTACCTTGGAAGATCACTCTCAAAAAGATAGATCAAAACAGATAAGTTGGAGTTAGCTCAGAGGTGAAAACTTGCTATTCTTGGTTCATACACCTGTCCAGTGTTTTACATAATTCTCTGAGCACATCAGTAATTAGCTCAATTCCTCTTGGGGAAGTTTAAATAGCTTAAAGAGCTAACTTTCAAGAGTAATCTCATCAAAAATAATGTACCACACACTGAGAATGAGTTTTAACAAGTGATGACATCATCCCGATTTTCACGGGCTGCTACAGAAATAGACCAGTGAGCAGAAAAATCAACATAACTCAAAATGTAGGAATTCAATGATTATGAAAATTTGTATGGTTATACTAGACAGTAAGCTGAATCCAACAAGCTTTAAATCACTGAATTTGGATAAGTAACCACTGAGAAATGGCTCTGACAAGATGAGTGAAAAAGTCGGGTACCTGATAGAGAAGTGAAGATGAACAGACCCTGTTGACTTCAAATGAACATAACTGAAGATTGCAACATCCAAATGACATGAAAATTTGTGAGCATATAGTAGACTTATAGAGATAACTTTACTAAGTTAAATCACTGAAAATGATGCACCAAGCTCATAGAAAACATCTCTGCAAGCTGACTGAGAAAACTGAGAGTAATGGCAGTGAGTAGTACACTTCACAAGAACATGGAAAGATGAACTCAAATAATCATGAAAATGAAAGTATATTGCTTGTACAATACAATGACTTACTGATACATATGTGTGCCTTGTAATCACACCTTGATATGGCATAAAGCTCAGCTCTTGGAGGTCTTCACATAGGTCTCTCTAACCACGACTAAAACTGCCATCTATTTATAGTTGAGTTTGGGAGGCTAACTTCCCTCAATCACTCTCCAATCAATCAATGATTGATTTGATTCTCTACCTACCACAAATCACGAATTCGTGGCTCCTCTTTCCATTCTTGATCAAGTGGACTCAACCACTTAAGATTCTCTTACTTTTACATTAAGTAAACTCTTCAAAAGTTACAAGAGGTAGTTCACAAGTGAACTTTACATAGTCTTCTTTTTAAAGCTTCTTCTAAGACTTTGTGGGACTCAAGCCAATACTTAGGCTTGTCATAGACTTGCTCCAACATGTTCAACACCTGTAGAGAGAACACACAATCTTCGCTTCAAGAGATGAATGCCCATCCAACTCCCCTACCCATTTTGAACCACAAAGAGAATTTTTTTTTTTTAAATTGAGATTTAGTCGAAGCCTACTCCCTTAGACTTTAACTTTGAAATTGTAACTATACAAGTGAACGGTCATAGTACCCATGGGACCCCCCGTATCCCACAAAGTAGGGGTTAGACTGCCCGAAGGTGACACAAAAAAGAACTGGTTTCAACAGGAATATCATGGTTTTATACTGGCCTTAGGCTCATGTTATCCTGTCCATTGTGGAGATTGAACCCTCACCCCCGCCTCAAGAGGGGAAAGGCCCGGTCAACCCATGTTGTAAGGCTAACATCTTTTGGATTTCAAGACTCGAGTAAAGAAATATGAAATGTTTATGGAAAGAAGGGGGGGATAGGAGTTAATAATAGATTCAAGTGTATCCATCTTATCACAGGTCTCTCATATTCCCGCGTTTTCTCTCCTTCCCGCCTCCATTGAGCTTAACCTGACGCAATTCGGAGTGCTGTCGCCGGTTACCTGTGAAGTTGCTCGGCAGGGAGATAGTTTCACGAGATGTATTCTGCTCCCTACGGAAGCCAAGCTGATGGGGGCTCACTCTTCAGTGGCGGCGGTTTTATGCCCACACAGTCTGCTACTCAATCCGCTGACGGAATCTCCAGGGTAAGGATCCGATCAAGTCTTGTCTCTTTTGAATGGTGCATGGGTTGGGTTGGTTTTGCTTCTGCATCAGGGGTTGTGATCCTGCTACGTCAGGAGGTTGCTTGATATCAAGGTGCGGAAAAGAGTCAAGAGGTTGAATTAGGCATTGATGCTTCCCTGGTGTGCAATTTGTTCGAGATACATGTTTATTCGGTTCTCGTCAGTACATCGTTTCTGGGACGAGGAGAGAGACATCAGCTTCTTGAACCCGCGTCCTATAGATGCGGCGTTCAGGTTTAGTGCAGAATTCACTGTGGATAAGCTACAAATTCCCTCTTCTTTGTAGTAATGGTCATTTCTCACTTGTTATCCTTCTGGAGCATATGATAAACCAGAGGAGCCTTATCCTGGGCATCGGGGCATGTTTGATGGATAATTACGGTGTTACATGAACGTTTAGGGAGCCTTATTATTATATTGTAAGGTACCTTTCGTACAAACTCAACTTGACAGTAGATCTTGTTTTATTCTTATAGTGAATGACTTAACGGTGGTAAGGAGAATTTGAAGAGTTTAGCGAATTTCTTATGCAATGATACTGATGCAGAGTGCCTCAGATTTAGCAATAGTAGCCATTTTCTCTAATGGCCTAGTGAGGATTTTCTGTTATACAAAAACGTTGCCATGCAGAGTATGGCGTATTCACAGTGCACTCGTTATGTATGTGATCGCTGTAGTCATGACATGTAGTCATCATCTTCTGCTTGCAGGATATTGTGAATCACAATTAAATGACAATCTTTCTCAGCTTTTTCATAGTATTGATCGATGATGCCGTCGATTTTTCTCTTGATTCATTGCCATCAGCTCGCCTCTTGTGTTGTGAAACCGAACGAAGCTTGAAAATGGATGCTGATTCATTAGCTTCTTGTTATGGCCGAAGTATTCATTTATGCAAAGCTCTTATGGTGGTGTCTTGGGTCTTTCGCAGAAGAGTGGTGGAACACAGAATACAGGCCTTTTGCCACTTACCGTCAAGCAGATAAGCGAGGCTGCCCAAAATTCGTCGGATGACACGTTTTATATCGATGGAATTGATGTGAACAATGTAATCATTTTATTTATGCTAGTAAGTATGTTTGGGTACTTGGTTATGCGTAATGTTATTTATATTTTATTTTTCTCCTAGGTAACGATTCTAGGAATGGTTCATAACAAGGAAGAGAGGTCGACTGACGTTTCCTTCCTTCTTGATGATGGAACAGGAAGAGTTGAAGTCAAACGATGGTAGATTTTCAGCTAACCAAAACTTTTGTATTGTCATATCTATAAGTGTCTTGCGTGCCGTGATCTGATGTCTATGACACATGATTTTACAGGATTGATGGGCAAGATACATTTGAAAATGAGCAAATAGCTGCGTTGCAGTGAGTTTCTGATAGATTTGTACACAAAGAAAGGAATTTGAGTATGTTATCAACTTTTTCCATCCGACTTTTCTAGGGATGGAGTGTATGTTCGGGTCCATGGACATCTTCGATCATTTCAGGGGAAGAGGAATATTGTGGCTTTTTCTGTGAGGTACACACTTTAGCTCATCTTTTTCTTTTTATATACATCACATATTGTTCAATGTTCTAATTGTGCCAATCCCTTTATCAGGCCAGTCACGGATTTTAACGAAGTGACTTACCATTTCCTAGAGTGCATATTTGTGCACTTGCATAATTCAAAAGCAAATGTAAGTGTAGTGTGCTTTTTTGGATCATAATAAATAGGTATGATCAAGTCTTGTCTTCTTTTATTGGCAGGGAATGGCTGTCAAAGGCCCTTCAATTAGCAGCCCTAACTATGGAAACCCTGTTGGTGGTGGAGCTCCGAGTCAGGTGTGCTTTAATTCTTCTTTTTGTAAATCAGAAGTCATGACTGGGCTAACAGTTTCCCTTGTGTTCAGTATGTGACCCCGAACATGACTGGAGTTGGTGGATCAATGGATGAATGCCAGAAACGTGTTCATAGCGTTTTTGAAGAACCATCTAGTTTGTACGTGTGCCATTTGCTTTTGCTTTTCCTGGTTTTCAAATCAATGATGTTTTATCTCTATTTCACTCTCTGACTCTGAAATGCTGTTCTATAGATCATCTGAAGTCGGGTTACATATAGATGATGTTGCCCGGAGGATACCTGGATTCACCAAAAAACAAGTCAAGTATGATTATTTATGTTTTAATAAGTGGTTATTATCAATGGACTATCCTTTTTTTTTGTGCAATGTGGATTGTGGATCTTGTCCATGGATTATTTATGTGCGTTGGAGACATTTATTCTGTATTTATAAGTTCTGCCATCCCCTTACCTTGTCATGCAGTAGTCATGTTTGAAACAAATGCAAATATTTGTAAGTACCTGTTTTTTGTACATGTTTACACTTGAATGACAATTCCCTCTTGAACTCGACGAATAGTTTCCAGATCCTGATTTGAATGTTATGGTGGTGATGTTACTTTCATGTTCTGATTGTCTCATTTGCTCATTTTGCAGGGACGCCATCGAATTTTTGGTGAATGAAGGATTGATATACTCAACAATTGATGATGATCACTATAAATCAACAAACGGTTAAAGTGTGAAGAGCCAGATTATCATGCTGCTTTTGTTGGCTCACTTGTATTCTGAACTATACCTGGGATTGCGTACAGGAATGATAGCTGTATACTGAAGCTTTGGATGATCATTGATGATTGTCTCATTGTTCTGAAGATTCTTCCTGCAAAACATCGGTTTTGTGGTGGTTTCATCTTCATTTGCTCCCTGCTTCCTGTTAGGAAAGTAATGCTTGATGGTTTATTGATTGGCACTTTTTAGCTCTTTACATGTTGCCATTAGCCACTAACCAATGTCTATCTTGTCATATCAATTAATCTCGACCCTTGTAGTGAGTAGCCAACAAGTTAGCTAGTGATCGAAAAGGTAATGGCCATGTTCTCTGGATGACAATTTATATTTACGTAAACTACTGCAAGCCCCTCCTTGGGTGTATCCCTTCGTTTTGTTTTCTCTCAAGTGGGAAACTTGTGTGCAGTGCTAACGTGTTGGTTATGTAAGAATGGGTATTGTGTCAGCTTATTAATGATTTTGAGTGAAGTTATTGGTGTAAAAGAGTGTTCTCTTAAGTTCCGATTAATTGGTTGCATATGGTTGAATTATAACAGTCAGATTCTGAATCCTGAACTGGAAGGACCATTTACTTTGGTGTTGTTGGATGTCCATCGATTCTGACTATTCATGTGTATGGTTAATTATCTTGATGCATATCCATGGCATCTAAGAAAAGACCTAGGCTGTGCAAAAATTCTACTTTTTAATGGCATTACCTGTCATTTTTAAATCCAATTCATAACTGTGCGCTTGATTGTCTAGCTGCATATCCATGTTATCTAAAGGTAGTCTGTGCAGAAGTTTCAGTTTAAGGGCATTCTTTGTACTTTGCTGTAGTTTGCACTTAAGAAGTGGGCAATTTGTGCATCTGTAAGTTTCTTGATCCAGGTATTTTTCAATGAAGAGTATTAATTTTTTGAAATTCTGTTAACATCTCAAGGTCTTTTGGCTGTAGGCTTACTCGTGGCATGTGGAAAATGTTTAATGATCCGGGCAATTATATCCACTATTTAGGTTTTACATTTGAATCATTCGTAATTGTAGATATGCAACAAAATTTTTCTTAATGATGACTGCTACATCTTGATAATTTGAATGTCTTATCCAGTGTAAGGTACGTGTAAACAGGATAATGGGGTATTGATAAAGCAGTCTTACCTATTGAGCGGGCAGGGGGGCGACTAGACCAATGAAATTTTTATTGTTTATTTTTTTTTTGGGTTCAATACTGATATCTCTGGGCTGGAAAACTAGATTGCTGTTCAGATGTTGTGGGTGGATATGGACCACTCAAGGGTCCCTTTCACAGATTCTTGGTGAATCTTCCTTCTCTTGATTCTTGGCTTGTTGTCACTTCTATCAGCTGTATGGCCATCCATGTTTTTTTTTAAATTATTATTTTTTCAAAATGGAGGTTCAGCCGAAGCTTACTCCCAAGGACTTTAACTTTGAAATCGCAACTGTACAAGTGAATGGACATAGTACTCATGGGACCTTCTGTATCCCACAAAGCAGGGGTTAGATTGCACGAAGGCAACAGAGAACTGGTTTCGATTGGAATATCACGGTTTTACACTTGCCTTAGGCCCACATTGTCCTGCCGTTAAAGGGGATAGTACCCTCGCCCTTGCCTCAAGGGGCAAAAGGCCCAGCCAACCCAGCTAGCTCACTTGGACTGGTAGTGCATGATTGTATATGGGGATTTTTTGGGGCTATTAATGAAGTTAAACAAAGTCATCTTTCTCAAGATGAAGGCCATGAGGGAGAATGGAAGGACGTTGGTGAGTATTAATTTCTCAACAGTCATCTCTGCCCTTCCTGTTCTATGCTGCACTATATAAAGTCAATCCACTTTGCCTTGTTATATGGGATGAAGAAAATCTTTCTACACTCCTAATATGTACTTTCCTTCAGCCTTTGCTCTTCTTTGTTCTCTTTCATACAATGAATCTTTTGGGGAACTTGAGAGAGAGAGAGAGAGAGAGAGAGAGAGAGAGAGAGAGAGAGAGAGAGAGAGAGAGAGAGAGAGAGAGAGAGATACATACATGTACATACGTACATACATACACATACATACATACACATACATACATTACATTACAATTACAATTAACATTACATTACAATTACAATTAACATTACATTACATTACAATACATTACATTACATTGAAGGGCTTTGGTTTGCAGAACAAGAGGAAGGAGGAGATTGAGGAGAGAGTAGAGAGGAGAGATGCACGGACATGCGTGGGAGCCTCGAAACCCACATAATAATCTCTTGAGGCAATACTCTATATATGATGTATATATATGAATATGGGGGTAAGGTCACATGACCCTTACGTCTCTAACAATCTTCCACTTAAGGGTCAATGTGACCATAAGTGGTAAAACATACAAAGAATGATATAGGACTATACAATAATGTACAGGAAGAGTTTGAATCTCAACCCATACCAACCAGCTACACGAACTGCTTCGAACAAGGTATATCCATGCACCTCAAATTGCTCTAGATTCATATCTATAAGAGTCGAGCTCATATTTGACTGATGCAAGAACGACTGACAACTCCAAGTAAAAATGCTCTAATAGCAACTGTAACATCTGGTCTCGAGCATTAGAACTCGTACACCAGACTCTCGAATGCTTACGAAACATGTGCTATCTTGGCTATCCTAAGTATATCATCCATGCTTGTATCCAAGGCATTCAAAGCACCATCATCAAGACCAACATGTCCTGACATATTTGTGTCAACATCTGGTAAGAGCGAATCCAAGAATGATTGCATAATTGCTGATTGCTCATCATCCAAATAAGTCATCCTATTAGCCAAGGTTATGTCTAGTTGTGCACCTTGAGAGCTAGTATGCTCTAACGTACATTGTGTATCATAAGAGCTATCTTGCTCTACCACACCAAGTGTATCATCATGCTCCACATGAGCTAACTGCGCAACATCAATACCAAGGTCAAAGTGATGATCACACTTTAATCGAGTATCATCACAATGCTCTGCGTGAGCATCCACATCATGCTCTAAAGCATCCAATTGATCATCCAAAGTGCTCCACAAGAGCATCTATATGATCAACAAAATCATGCTTTATATAAGCATCATGAGCATCCAAAACATGCTCTACATGTTCATCCATTTGAGCATCTGAATCTTGCCATACATGTGCATCATGAATGTCAATAGACCTCTCTATAGGTAGACAAAATGAGACATGACGAGTCTCACATTGCACATAAGGTTGAACTCCCACTGAGATGAGATTGTCTCTCACATGAAAGACTTGTAGTGGATATCTGTGCCCAATACTAACACCTTTGACAAGCATAAGCTATCCCAACTGCAATTGAAAATGATGCTTACCAAGGAATGCATAACATCTGCTCTCTTGTAACTGGCTAATTGAAATCAAGCTCATAGGGAATGAAGGCACATAACGTACATGCCTGAGTATAAGTGATGCTCCACTAGGTAGCATAAGGCATACATATCTTGCACCCTCAATGTCATATGTCTTACCATCAGGTAACTGCACACATCCACGACTCTCACCTGAGAATCGACAAAACCACTTAAAGTGATATCACCATCATTGGCATAATCAACTCTCATAGACTCTCTTGAAATCACTACCTGATCTGCATCATGTGCATATCTTTGACGTCTTCGCATCCGCCTGAAGCAACGTCGTCGAATATGGACCTCATGATCACAATGCCAACATCGAAGTCGTCGATATGATCTACGTCTCACGTGAGTGAGGACACACATACATATCATGTAGTCTTTGCCATAATGCAGTACTCGTCTCCTCATACATAACAAACTCATATATAGAATCCACAAGCTGCAATCGGATAGTGGAGCTGGCCAATGCATCCATATCCATCCATACATGGTTGGGCATGTCACGAGGCCTCTGTGCATCTTTATGCACATACATATGTAACCCTGCACGAACCAATGTATGCCACATCTCAGCTTTCAATCTTAGAAAGTCAGTGCCATTGAACTGAGAAGACACCATGCTGACAATCCAATAGACTAGCAATGTAACAAGAGACTAGAAACAATACTCTATCCTCAATAGGATCATGCTTGCATATCCATATGCATAACTCAAATCACAAATGTGTCGATGGAGAAGGAACCATGTGAACCATCTGTCACATAACCATGCATCTAGCATGCACATAAAACCATGAGCATAAGCCTGCTCACCAAGTCTCCAAAGTGACCAAATAGATGTGAAAGAATCTTGGGAAAAATTCGACATAGTATCCCCTGTAAACTGAGCAATCAAACAAGACAACCAATACCAAAAGTGTAAAATGGACTCTAGAACCAAAATAACCATGTGGGAATTACCATCCACAACATCAAATCAATGAACATTTGCGAATAGAATAGCAAATCAAGGTGACAAACAAGTGTGCAATTGATCAATGTGGATCATGTACCTGTAAAGAAAACAAAGATACAAGTACCAACTAAGATCCAATGTCAACTCTCGTAAAATTGTGTGCAACCGGTAACTAAATCCATAACCAAGTGGCATAAGTAAGATATTGACCACAATGCCCACTATACATCCATGATCGAACTCATGATGACATAAACCTCAAAAAGAGTATACCACAATGTCATCTTACATGTCAAACACGTGACAAGATCATGCTCTACTCTCATATGGAGGAGCTACCACAGTGATCATACATGTACAATGCCTTGAGACTCTGAAAATAAGAGTTTGCACACCAAAAATTCTCTCTCAAAAAAGTTCCAAAGCAAATTCAACCTCGAAGAGCAATTAGGGTTCTTATGGCAAAAATGCGCTGCTCTATGTTTAGCTGTTTCAGAGGTGATAACCTCTGAATCTGAACTTTTAGTCTTCAACAAACTTCAAGATCTGATTCTTGCTACGTAACGAGATAAAGATCACCTCAATCGGAGGTGCGTAGCTCAAGACATGCACAAAACAAGCAACTGCTGTCAATTTCACTTTCACTTGCAATACTGCTGCTTTGTGTTCTACAATTTCGGCGACCTAATACTGCGAATTTGAATCTGAGTTCTCCATTGTAGCTATCTTTCCAAGCTACGCACAGTAAGTTGAATCATCTGATTCCGAGCTGTAAAACTCAAGTTATGATAAAAAAACTGACCTGATGTCCTAGTGAATGTAGATTCGTTTCTACATGTCTGTGTTTTTTGAATTTTCAGCGCTGTAGCACTTTGAATCAAGTTCTGCAATCTCCTGAGAAGTTGTAGCCCTTTGTGTTAGCTACGCACAGAACTTTAAAATGCATCAATCCGAGCTTCCTAGCTCGAGTTATGGCCGAAATACTAAACTATTGTTGAGAGATGCCGACCTGTACTTCTACCCCTTCTGACCTAAGCTTCCATTGAAGCTTCTTCACACAAGCCTTCAACATGCTCTGATACCAATGAAGGGCTTTGGTGTGCGAAACAAGAGGAGTAAGGAGGAGATGGAGGGAGAGAGAAGAGAGGAGAGACATGCGGACATGCGTGGGAGCCTCGAAACCCACATAATAATCTCTTGAGGCAATGCTCTATATATGATGTATATACATGAATATGGGGGTAAGGTCACATGATCCTTACATTCCCAACATACATTACATTACATTACATACCATTACATTACAATTATAATTAACATTACATACATACCATTATATACCATTACATTACAATTACAATTAACATTACATTACAATTACAATTAACATTACATTACATTACATTACATTACAATTACAATTAACATTACTTTACATTACATTACATTACATACCATACCATACCATACCATTACATACCATTACATTACATTACAATTAACATTACATTACAATTACAATTAACATTACATTACAATTACAATTAACATTACATTACATTACATACAATTACATTACATTACATACCATTACATTACATTACATACCATTACATACCATTACATTACATACCATTACATTACATACCATTACATTACATTATATTACATACCATTACATACCATTACATTACATACCATTACATACCATACCATACCATTACATTACATTACATACCATTACATACATACATATATACATACATACATACATACATACATACGATTACATACCATTACATTACATACCATTACATTACATTACATACCATTACATTACATACCATTATATTACATTACATACCATTACATTGCATTACATTACATTACATTACATTACATTACATTACATTACAATTAACATTACATTACAATTACAATTAACATTACATTACATTACATTACATTACATTGCATTACATACCATTACATACCATTACATTACATTACATTACATTACATTACATACCATTACATTACATACCATTACATACCATTATATACCATTACATTACATTACATAACATACCATACCATACCATACCATACCATTACATTACATTACATTACATTACATTATGTATGCACACAGACACACACACATATTTTTGTGGCCTCTTTAGCTCCCCTTGCCTCGAAATTGTCTCTACATACTACATGATTCTGATGTTGACCTTGGTCTTGGTTACCGTTTCCTCTTCCACTTCCGAAACCTCTACCTCTTCCTCTTCCAAAGTAGAATATCTACTCATAATTAGGTTTTCCTTGGGAGTTTGAGTCCTCACCAAGATTCTTTTCTTCAATAATCAACACGGACACTAGATCAACAAAGTTTATAATATTTTCCTTGGTATGTATAGAGGTTCTGAACTACTTATATGTAGCTCCTAAACCACGAAGCCACACTCCCATCTTATCATCGTCATCTACATTCACGCCAATAGATGCAAGTGACTCACATATGCCTTTGATTTTGAGGGTGTAGTCACTTATCAACATGCCCTTTTTCTCCAATGTATGCAGGTCATTCTCGAGTTGCAATTTTTGTGCCTTTGTATTGGTCTCATACAATGTGACCAAAACTATTCCAAGCCTCTTTCAGAGTCTTGACATCTTGTACGTGCCCAATCATGCTATCCTACATGCTAACAAATAGCCAATACATTACCTTTCGTGCTCCTTGATTCCATTCCTCATATGCTCTTAACTCGTTCGTAGTCCGATTCCTCTCTGGTAACTGTGGAGCATTTTTGTTCTCTCTTTCAATGTACTTCCAGTAGGCTTTTCCCATCAGGAAATTCTTCATTTTGAATCTCCAAGCATATTAGTTCTTGTCTAGCTTATCGCTCATAAGCTAACTCATTTCTTCTGTGTTTGCCATTTTTGCAATAATTCACAAGACAACAAAAACACTACAAGCAGTACTTCTACTTGAACATTGTCGCACTATGACATGACAATTCGATCTTAAAAAAACACAGTTTTCATGTATGAATAGTACACATAATCGCTTGAAATTCTGTATCTAGAATATATGAGTGTTGCCGAACAGGATATAAGTTACAATTTTGCAAACTCATCTAGTTTTTTTGTGGCCCCCACCTTGGGGGCTCAAAATGGAGGTCAAGATGGCTCGGAAACAGAAATATGACGAAAACAAGTGACCCTAAAGGAATAACTCTCGAAAATATTTTGGGGCCTTCTACCTTCATGCCAATTTTCATAGAAATCTGAGGTCGTTTGTGAATCGTGCTTTCTCCATGCCTTCTCGTGTACTCTTCATCGTCGGCCTTCTCTATGAGCTCTCTACAACCACACTGGCTCTGATACCATGTCATGAGGAAGGAGATAAGGAAGAGAGCTCACACACACACTCTCACAATCAAAGAGGAATACAACAAGTGAAATATATAAATAATAGTACATAAGGAAAATCCTAATGTTTGTGAATGAGTGAGCTGGCAAGAAAAAAATGTGCCATCACTCTCGGTAGATAAATCTAGTAAAGCTCAATGAAGTATCCCTGACATATACCGGCGTGACCAGTATACATGTCAGAGAAATGAAGAAGTGATACATGTCATCCTAGATCATCACATGTTAAGCTTGATATCTCAACAGACTATTCCTAGTGGAAGAGTGCTTCGTACTATTATATGCACACACTACTATAGGTAAGTACTCTTCCCAATTAGTTTGCCTTTCATTTACATATGCTCTAAACATGTGTTCTAGGATTTTGTTAACATTGTTTGCCCATCTGTCTTTGGATGCTCGACAGTGCTCATGTTGACTTTAATATCCAAGCTCTTGAAGACTTCTCTCCAAAAGTGGATACAAATTTTCTATCATGATGTGAATCAATGTCTAATGGAAGACCACATAACTGGTACAAGTTCTCAAAAAATAACCTAGAAAATTCAAGTGTCTTCATTGTACTATGTCTCAGAATAAACTTGGCCATTTTGATTAATCTCACCATGATTACCCTGATTGAGTCATGCCCTCTCTGTGTCTTAGGTGATACTACTATAAAATCCATGAAGATACTCTCCAACTTCCCATTGGGAATATCCAATGGGTGGAGTAGATCTCCAATCATCAATCCCTCAACTTTATTGACCTAGGATTTCTTGCATTTAAGCACATAATCTAGGATGCCCTTATGAAGTCCAAGCTAGTAAAACTGCCTCTGAACAAGATCATAAGTCCTCTTAACTCCTAGGTGTTCCACACTAGACGTGTCATGAGACTCATGTAATATGTGTCATCTCATCTCAAAATCTCTAAGAACACACACCTACCTTTGTACAATAGATATCCATCATGGATACTATAATTCTTCCACTTGATTCCTTCTTGAATACCCTTCAATACTCCATCCTCATTGGAAACCCATGTGTCAGGATGCCCTTTCTCTATGGCCTCCCAAATCTTGGTATATGCAAGATGAAGCCTAAATTTCTCTTTGATGGGATCAAGTAGCTCACTAATGACTTGAATAAAACTCATTCCATTGAGCATAGGTATGCGGCTAAGTGAGTCAGCCTTTCCCTTCCTGTACTTAAGCTCATAATCAAACTCTTGAAGAGTTTTTGCACAACAGTACTTACAAAATTTAAGTTTTGTTTGATTAAGGGCCCACTTAACATGCTCTTGATAAAAAACTATCGAAACCTTGATAACATATAAATAATGATGCCACTTCTTCAAAGCATGGACAAGTGCATACAATCCCTTCTCATATATGGAGTAATTCTTTTGAGCTAGTTCTAGTCTTTTTGCTCTTAAAAGCCAGTGATCAACCATCTTGAACTAAAATCAATCCTATAGCAAAATCACTCACATGAGTCTCAACCACAAAGGGTGTATTGGGACTTGCTATATGAAAAAGTGGAGTTTTAGCCATTGCTACCTTCAACTTCTCCATACTTTGCTTCTGTTTGTCTCTCAGTGAAAGGTTTTCCCTTTCCCTTTCAGTTGTTCCATCATGGGAACATCTATTTTGGCATAGTTCTTGATGAATCTACAATAGAAACCTGATAAACATAGAAAGATCTAAAGCTCTTTGAGATTCTTAGGATGTGGCCATTCCATGATAGCTCATACTTTATCAAGATCCATCTGGATTGCATCTTGGAGACTATATACCCAAGGTATTTAACCTCTATTTTGAAAAATTCACACTTTTATTCCTTAGCAAAGAGTGAATTTTTCTATAACACTTGGAATACTTTTTCAACTATTCCAAGTGTTCCTCTTCTCATCTACTATAGATGAGAACATCATATAAAAAGTCTACTACAAACTTCCCTAGATATGGTCATAGAACAATGTTGATGAGCTTCATGAAAGTGGTACAAGCATTGATGAGACCAAAAGGCATTATGAAAAACTGAGACCAAAAGGCATTATGAAAAACTTAGTGTTCATATAGGGGCATCCTTTGCCCTAATTCTTATACGATGATATCTTGACCTTATGTAAAGCTTGGTGAAATACCTAGCTTGATATAAGTGATCAAATAAGTCTTCCAACATAGGCATTGGAAAGCTATTTTTGATTGTCACCTTGTTTAATACTCTATAATCTACACAAAGTCTCATAAAGCCATATTTCTTTTTGACTAGGAGCATTGGTGATGCCAAGGTGAGTTACTAGGTCTAATGAAGCCTTGATCTAAATAATCCTAAAGTTGCTTCTCTACCTTTTGATGCCGAGATACACTAATCCTATAAGGTGACTTGCAAATAGGATTGGTGTTAGTAATTACCCCAATGCCATAGTCAATGTCCTCTCTCTTTGGTGTAGGAAGGTCAATTGTAAAAACAAATTTAATTCAAACATTAAATCCTTAAAACATTTAACTACGAACTCTTGCAAAAATGAATAATGGAAAATCTTGTCCTTACTTACATTACTATCATGAAAATATAGATCAGATGAGGTGCCTATATAATGCTCAAAATCATAACTATACAATAAAAAGATTTGTTGTGCATGCTAAAAATGAAATGAAGTATCTAACTCTAAAGATGAGATGAGAGGTGCACTAGGTACATCTCTCTCCCTTAATACAAAATGTACTTCCATTCTTCACAAAATCAAGAGTTTTGTTATGAACACTATTTTTTAGTGCGTCTCCCAATCCTCAAAGCCGCTCTCTACCTAACACAAGGTTTATACTCTCCATGTTTATAATTTGGAACTCCACATGATTTGTATATCCCTATATCTAGACTTCCAAATTCGACACCATAATGTCCCATATCCTGTTATCCTCACCGTGCATCATAAATACAACATATTTATGTACATTGAGATGTTGGAGAATCTTTAATATCTTCACCAAAGCATATTTTACGAAATTATGAGTGGTGGAGTCATCTATCATGGTGCTCACCTTGGTCCCATAAACACTACCATGAAGCTTAACCAAATCATGTGCTCCAAACTACGATGACCACAATTAATCATTCAAACAACAAGTATGCTCTATGTCCTCATGCATCACTTCCACCTCCTTATAGCCAAAGATTCCATGTATTGGAAGTGTTTGCACAAGGTGGACCACCTTTTTTCCCTTTTTTAGGGGCCTATTCCTTGGTGCTCCTTTCTTCTCTTCCCTCTTATGAAGGAAATAATTGCATTGTGCATGATTGGGAGACAAGCACCTAATGCACGTGTTTTCTCTCTTGACCCTCTCATTATGTTTTGGGTAATTTCATACCTTGTAGTTTTTTTTTCTTTATAAAGAACTTGTTTTTTCCCATCACTATCTTTTTCTTAAGCTTTATAGTGCTAAAAGGTTTTAGGGGCTGATCTGTCTCCATAGGAGTATATTTAGGATGGTCCTCACATATTTCTAGGTACTTGATCACCTCCTCAAACATTTTAGGTGTAATCCTCCTCACCTCTCTCTTAATGACCTTGTCTAGCCCTCTCACAAACCCCTAATTTTTTACAAATCATAATGCGCCTTGAGGTTCAAGATGATCTCTCTATAGTGTGATATGTAGATTGATAATGGTCTACCTCTCTATGTGATCCTATCCCAATCATCCCAATTCCTCTCTTACTCATTATAAGAAAGAAAATCCTTCAAGGAAAGAGTTTTGAACTGAGTCCAATCTGTAGCAATGGAGTTTGCCTCCTTGAGATTCAACCACCACTTATAAGCTCACGTGCCAAGCAAGAGACTTGCCTCAAGCAAATGATACTCATATTGGGTGCCCTTAAGATGATGTAAGTAATTCCCCATTTGTAAGAAGAGTGTAGACCTTATCCTTGTTCCAATTCTCGACCATCTCCCATGAAAGTAGGCAGTTTAAGATCTTTCAAGAGGGGAGTCTCCCTAGAGCTTTCTCCCTTATGTTTGCTAGGTTGGAGTCTTCTTGCTAAGAGTCTCATGTATGAGAAGATTAGGAGTTTCTTTGCCCTTCCTAGTTAGGAAAGAGTTAACTTGTGTCTCCAAAGATATCATCTAGGTCTTCAATTGTTCAAGTGGGTCTTCATCTAGGTCTTCGACTATTCCATTAGAGAAGTCACGCTACCCATGATAGTCTCTATCTTATGGATTTGTTCCTTGAGGTCATCAAATTGCTTCTGTGTAACAAATTCATCATATAGCTCAATGTATTGGTCATTCTCTTCTTGTTTGGCCTCTCCTATATTTTGTTCATGTCCCTCTAGGTTTTGGTTTTTAGGTGGAGAAGTGTGTGCTAATTGCCCTTGACCCTCAATTTTCATGTTTATCCTTGTTGGAGTTCGATGTCTGTGTAAGCATGCAAACAACACAAGGAAGATGAAGATGCTTGGAGCACAACACACAATATTGAATGTATTACCACTAGAATGTACAAAGATAAGTAACACATCACTACCTAAATATATCAACAAATCCCCCCAAGAGTGATGCGGTAAACAAGCAGTTGGCACTCATGTATAAGGAGGTGCCAAGCTATGTGGAATCAATCCACAAAAGGAAGTAAGCCCAAAGCTTTGCAGAAAGCTTCAAACTTATCCCTAGGCAGAGCCTTCGTGAAAAGGTTTGCAATGTTCTCCTTCTTGGGAACATATGCCAAGCTGATCTCTCCAGCAGAGAACCTCTCCTTGACATAATGATAATGCACCTCAATGTGCTTAGTGCGAGCATGAAACACAACCTCGCAACTTCCAATGCGCTCTGACTGTTAGCAAAGATGGTGGTGACAGAAGACTAACTAACACCCAAATAATCCATAAGGCATCTGAGCCACACACACTCAACAATCACTATGAAAGCTGCCCTATACTAGCCTCACAATTGGAAGTGGCCACAATAGGTTGCTTCTTGCTCAACCAAGATATACATGAGCTACCAAGCATGAAGCAAAAGCCACTAGTGGACACACAAGTGTAATAGCAACCAACCCAGCCAGATTAAGAAAAAACATGCAAATCTGGTAGTAGTGATTCCCCCTTGGGATAAAACAATCCAAGTAGCCGATTACCACTCAAGTAGTGAAAGATGCGCTTAACCACCTACCAATGCTTGAAACCTAGGCAATGCATAAACTTGCTCATATGTGAGACAACAAACTGAATATTTGGTCAAGTAATGCATAAGTAAATCAAGCATCCAACAGCCTACTGATAGAGAACAACATCAAATGCATCTCCACCATCATGAAGATTCAACCGTAAACCTGTCTCCATAGGAGTGGCAATGGGTTTACATTCTTCAAGGCCAAATGCTGCAATAATGTGTCAATGTATTTTGTTTGACACAAAGCTATTCCACCATCAACTTGCATAAACTGAATGCCCAAATAATGATGCAAATGCCCCAAATTTGACATCTCAAATGAGGCATGCAGATCAGCCTTAAAATCAGCAATATGCTTCTCGTGAGGACCAATGAGCAGCATATCATCAACATACACAACGATCAGAAGCACATCATTAGCATGCTTAACATATAAGGTCTCAATGGACTGTTCTCAAAACCATGCACAATCAAATAAGCATGTATCTTTTCATAGCAAGCATAACCCTTTGACCTAACCTTATACCTGCTAATTGTTCCATTAAGCTTACGCTTCAACTTGTATACCCACTTAGTGCCAATGGCCTTCTTGCTGGGAGACAAGTCATATAAAGACCAGGTACCATTTTTCATGATAACATCATATTCTGATTGCATAGCAGTCATCCAATTTTCAGAATTTTGTGCTTCATCAAACAAAACAGGCTCATTCTCATCACAGAGACTAGAGGCATCCATACCATAAAGTTGCATCTAATTTGCTATCACACAAAGTTTGCACTAGCCATTTTGGCATAGTTTTTGCCTCCTCAATATCAGCTCTCTCATCAACAAGTGCATCATGTAAATCTACATAAAAAATGCAATGATCTACATCATCACATGAAACCTGTAAAGGCTGAGAAGTTCCCTCATTAGGACCAACACTAGATTTTCCACTTGTAAAAAGAGACAGCAAAATGTCATACATGTCTTTGGATCAAATTGATGTCTCCTTAGTACATGAAAGTAATGAATGAATATAATTTTCCGCAAAAACATAACGGCTAACCAAAATGCATTTAGTATGTGGATGATACAGATGATAGCCTTTGCTTTCAGAATTGTACCCAACAAAAATACATTTCATTGCTTTATCATCCAATTTCCTATGTTGCTATTCAGACACTAATGCATATGCCAAGCAACCAAAAACACACAGGTGAGCGACAGATGGCTTGTGACCATGCCAAGCCTCATATGGAGTGATAGAGTGCAATGCTTTAGTGGGACACCTGTTAAGTACATATGCTGCCCACATAACAACCTCAAGCCAAAAACTATGTGGTAAAGCCCGACTCTTGACTATACACCTCGCCATCACCATGAATGACCTATTCTTCCATTCAGAAACTCCATTTTGTTGAGGTGTATACAACAATGTACACTGATGTTTTATTCCACGTTCACCCAAAAATGCATTAAAGTAAGAAGAGATATATTCCTCCCCTTGATTAGAATGGAGGGTGCCCATTTTACATGCTGACAGATTTTCAGCCAAAACCAAAAACTGTTTGAAGCACATAAACACTTCAGAATTTGCTTTCAATGGATATATGCATGCCTAGAAAAATCATTGATGAAAGTAACGAAGGAAACACTAGATTTTTGCTGATGAAGTCTTGTCTGATAGTTCACTTGTGCAGACTATTCTAAATGGCCTTCCCAATTCATATGAGAGTTTTGCTTCTACTCTTTCTTTGATGATGAAAGACAATCCAAATGTCGTAATATTTGAGGAGTTAATCTCTCTTCTATTGCAGGAAGATCAGTCTAGGCAGAACACGTCCAGTATGCATGTTGTAGATCAAGCTTTCCTGGCTAGTCAGAAAGGCAAAGGTAAATGGAGCTCTTCTACTAGTAAGCAAAAATTTGCTAATTCTTCACAATCAAAAAAGGATGACAGAGATGAGAAGAAAACAGAAAAGCAAAAATTATTTTGCAAATGCTATCAAGGAAATGATCATGTCATAAAGAGTTGTCCAAAATTGGACACTAAAGAGGCAAGGAAGAAAGAGGTTGGGATGGTTGTTGTAGAGGCCTCTACACCCAAAACAGAGTCTTCTAATCTTGTGCAAAATGAAGAATGGCCGTTTACTACTATTTGCAGTTTTGACCCATCTTCACATGAGCAGTGTATGTTTGTAGTAGACTTAGATGTTTGGTACTTTGATAGTGGGGCAACCAAACATATTACCTCACAACACAATTTCTTCACTTAACTCAAGCTTGTCCATATAGGGAATACTATCACATGTGCCAGCAACTCCTCTTATCCTGTTGTGGTAGTTGGTAAGATCATTTTGACTACTGTTGATGGTAGTTCTTTTACATTGTCGGATGCTTTATTTCCAGGGATCAAGAAGAATCTGCCATCAGTTTCAGCTTTAGCCAAGATTGGCTTGGTTGTGAAATTTGTTGATGACAGATGTACAGTTCATGACCTGTCAAATGGTGATGTCATTATTGCTTATGGCAGTTGATGTCGTGGGTTGTATAAGCTCATAGACTATAAAAAATCTATGAATGATTTAGCATGTGTAGTACATGATTCTTAGGCTATGTCAGATGCAAAGCTTTGGCATGCATGATTTGGTCATCTAAAATTTGCTAGTTGCTACACCTACAGAAACCTAAAATGGCGTCCTCTTTGCCCAAACTTAAGGCACTTGGTAACCATGTATGTGAAGGTTGTATTTTTGGCAAAATGTAGCATTCCTCCTTCCCAAAAAATGGTTCAGTTTGAGCTACTCAGAAATTGGAGCTTTTTCACATAATATCTGTGGTCTTATGCAGACATCTTCTTTCGAGAACTATCTGAGCAAGTAAGCACTCATTATTTAAGTTGAAAGGTAAGCTACTTGTGGCTAAAATCATTTGAATAAACAGGGCCTAGATTGGGAGAACCATGTACTTCCTAGTAAATGTTCATTTACATAAGAAGAGCCAACATTTATACAAGAATTCCCTATTCGGACCATACTAGAAATTTCTCCTATGCTTGGTATTTTCATCAACCCATGCCTATCATGTACACTTCTGTTGGTCTCATGACTTGTTGCAAGTTTGGGACTCTTGAGAATCTAGTCATACTCAATGCTTCTCCTATATATATCAATGATTTTGCAAATAGATGAAAATTTATTCCAAGAACTATGTGGATGTAAGGTCTTCTATCAATCACTTGCTAATTTAAGAAGTATTACTTAGCACTTGGTATAGG
>CM035433.1:86898064-86903064 GCA_020310875.1 Ceratopteris richardii | reverse complement strand
TCTATCTATCTATCTATC
The DNA here is from genome assembly GCA_020310875.1 of Ceratopteris richardii. Taxonomy (NCBI): domain Eukaryota; kingdom Viridiplantae; phylum Streptophyta; class Polypodiopsida; order Polypodiales; family Pteridaceae; genus Ceratopteris; species Ceratopteris richardii. The sequence continues at coordinate 86,903,046 of CM035433.1, read as the reverse complement.
TATCTATCTATCTATCTATCTGTCTATCTATCTATCTATCTATCTATCTATCTATCTATCTATCTATCTATCTATCTATCTATCTATCTATCTATCTATCTATCTATCTATCTATCTATCTATCTATCTATCTATCTATCTATCTATCTATCTATCTATCTATCTATCTATCTATCTATCTATCTATCTATCTATCTATCTATCTATCTATCTATCTATCTATCTATCTATCTATCTATCTATCTATCTATCTATCTATCTATCTATCTATCTATCTATCTATCTATCTATCTATCTATCTATCTATCTATCTATCTATCTATCTATCTATCTATCTATCTATCTATCTATCTATCTATCTATCTATCTATCTATCTATCTATCTATCTATCTATCTATCTATCTATCTATCTATCTATCTATCTATCTATCTATCTATCTATCTTATCTATCTATCTATCTATCTATCTATCTATCTATGTATCTATCTATCTATCTATCCATATGTCTATCTATGTGTCTATCTATCTATCTATCTATCTATCTATCTATCTATCTATCTATCTATCTATCTATCTATCTATCTATCTATCTATCTATCTATCTATCTATCTATCTATCTATCTATCTATCTATCTATCTATCTATCTTGTTAGAGCAAGTCTATGAAAAGCCTAAGTATTGGCTTGAGTCCCACAAAGTCATGGACGAAGCTTAAAAATGAAGACTATGTAAAGTTCACTTGTGAACTACCTCTTGTAACTTTTGAAGAGTTTACTTAATGTAAAAGTGAAAGAATCTTAAGTAGTTGAGTCCACTTGATCAAAAAGGGAAAGAGGAGCCACGAATTCGTGATTTGTGGTAGATAGAGAATCAAATCAATCACAAATTGATTGGAGAGTGATTGAGAGAAGTTAGCCTCCCAAACTCAACTATAAATAGATGGCAGTTTTAGTCGTGGTTAGAGAGACCTATGTTAAGACCTCCAAGAGCTGAGCTTTATGCCATATCAAGGTGTGATTACAAGGCACACATATGTATCAGTAAGTCCATTGTATTGTACAAGCAATATACTTTCATTTTCATGATCATTTGATTTCATATTTCCATGTTCTTGTGAAGTGTACTACTCACTGCCATATCTCTCAATTTTCACAGGCAGATTGTAGAGATGGTTTCTCTGAGCTTGGTGCATCATTTCAGTGATTTAACTTGGTAAAGCTAGCTCTATAAGTCTACTATATGCTCATTAATTTTCATTTCATTTGGGTATTGCAATCGTCAGTTATGTTCAGTTGAATTCAACCGTGTCTGTCATTTTCACTTCTCTATTAGGTACCCGACTGTTGGACTCATGTTATCAGAGCTGTTTCTCACTGTGTACTTATCCAAATTCAATGATTTAAAACTTGCTGGATTGAGCTTAATGTCTAGTATAAGCATAAAAATGTTCATAATCATTGGATTTTAAATCTGGAGTTATGTTCATTTTTCTGCTCACTGGTCTCAAACTGTAGCAGCCCGTGAAAATCGGGATGATGTCATCAGTTGCTAAACATCATTCTCAGTGTGTGGTTCATTATTTTTGATGAGATTACTCTTGAAAGTTAGCTCTTTAAGTTAAATAGACTTCACCAAGAGTAATTAAGTTAATTGCTGCTGTGCTCAGAGAATTATGCAAAACACTGGACAAGTGTATGAACTTAAAATAGCAAGTTCTTCACCTCTGAGCTAACTCCAACTTATCTGTTTTGATCTATCTTTTGTGAGTGATCTTCCAAGGTAAATAGGGTGTCTAATACATCCATTGGAAAGCTAAAAGGGCCCACCACATACTCCTGGAGTTCATTTGGCTGGTGTAGATCAAGGATTTTGCAACACCTCTTCATCTTCAAGCACATACCTATCCATCTCTTCACATTGGTATCAGAGCAAGGTTGGACAACATGGCAGATGGATTTCCTTCATCAATTGACAAATTGGATAGAGGTAACTACTCAGCTTGGTCATTAAGGATGGAAGCATATCTCCAAGGTAGAAGTTTATATGGTTATGTGGCTGGAGATGAAGTTATGCCAAGTTTCAGGAACAAAAGTCAACCAACACAAGAAGAGCAAGAAAGATTGAGCACATGGTGCTCCAAGGATGCACTTGCAAGGTCTTATCTCCTCAACTCTATCTCAGACTTTTTGTTGCCTCACATTAGAAGTTGTAAGACATCTCAGGAAGTGTGGGATGCACTTGAAGCCTTCTTCTCTTCAAGTAACAAAGCTAGGAAGCATCAACTATGGCTCGATTTCACAACTCTCAAGAAGGCTCCCAAACAAAATGTGACTGATTTTGTCACAAAGCTCAAGGACATAGAGGATCAGTTGGGAAGCATTGGAGAGGTAATAGATGAAGAGCAAATTGTAAGGCAGGTCATCAATGGCTTGAAGGCAGATGACAAGTGGGAAGCATTCACCACAGCTATGGATTTGTACATGGACATGCATGTACTTGATTTCAATACACTCATTGGACAACTACTTACTCAAGAGGTAAAGCTTATAAAAAATGGAGAAAGCTCTAAAGGTAATCAATCTTCAGCTTTATACACTGATAAAAGCAAGTCCAAAGATAACAAAGGAAAGGCAAAGAAAGTGGATGATGAAGCAGGTACATATCAAGTCAACTATGCAGGTAGAGGAAGACATGGTAGAGGTAGAGGAAGAGGAGGTAGACAAGGCAGGGGGAGATCCCAAGACTCCAACTCATGTTCTATTTGTGGATTAACTAATCATACAACTGAAAATTGCTTTAGGAATTCCAAGAATCAAAGAGGCAGAGGGTACAATAGAGGAAGTTATTGCTACTCAAGAGGAAGGTTCAACAATTATCATGGCAACTACAACAACTACAATCATTCAAACTATCAAGGAGGCTACAAAGGAAAGAGAGACTTCAATAACTACACAGAAGACTCAAACAAAGAGGATTCATTATTGATCATGAACATGGCTATGCCACAAGGTAAATCTGATGAGCATGTTTTCTACATAGATTCATGTTGTTCAAATCATGTGGTAGGAAATGTGGCACTCCTATCAGATTTAGAAGATCCAAGGAATAAGCATGCGGTACAAACAGGAGATGACACAAAACATCTTGTGGAGAAAATAGGCAATGTCAAAGCACCTGATGGAAACATCAACCTACTCAGTAAGGTACTCTATGTCCCTACCATTACAAAGAATTTGATAAGTGTTGGGCAGATAGTAGAGAAAGGGTTGCAAGTCAGGTTCACAAAAGCAGGAGCATTTGTTGAAGATCCAAGTCAAGGATCCAGAAGAATTGCAAAAGGTGACAAGACAGGCAGATTGTTCACATTTGACTTAGAAGACACTAGAAACATTGCTCTCTTTAATTATGGTAGTCAGACACTCACAGAATTGGAAGTATGGCACAAAAGGTTAGCACATATTGGTGAAAGGTCATTAAAGCAAATTTGCAGGGACCAAAGTGTACTTGGACTCCCTAATTTGTCAAAACAACATATGATTTATAAGTGTAGTGCATGTCAATTTGGAAAGTCTCACAGGTTACCATTCATGAAGAAAGGTTATATGCATGGAGATCTGTTGGAGTTGGTTCATACAGATGTATGGGGACCTAGCAAGGAAGCTTCAATATCTGGATCAAGGTATTATGTCTCCTTTATTGATGATTGCAGTAGATGGACTATCCTATTCTTTATGAAACACAAAGATGAAGTTTTTTCATGTTTCAAAAGATATTTGGCTCTTGTGGAGAATCAAACAGGTAAATCACTAAAAAGGTTAAGGTCAGATGGAGGGGGAGAATACTTCTCCCATGATTTTGATTCTTTTCTTCAAGAAAGAGGAATCAAAAGAGAGGTAACTACAAGGTACACTCCTGAGCAAAATGGAGTTGTAGAAAGGAGGAATAGGACAATTGTTGAAGCTACAAGGTCCATGCTAAATGAAAAGCATTTACCTAATTATCTATGGGCTGAGGCTGTATCTACAACCACTTACTTGATTAACAAGTTACCTTCAAAATCCCTTGATGGGATGACTCCATATGAGGCTTGGAATGGAAGAAGACCAAGCTTAGATCATTGTAAAATTTTTGGATGTATTGCTTTTGCTCATGTTCCTTCACATGTTAGAGGCAAGATGGATCCAAAGGCAGAAAGGTGCGTATTTATTGGATATGACAACAATCAAAAGGGTTACATGTTATACAACCCTACCAACAAAGGATTCTTGGTAAGCAGAGATGTAGTTTTTGATGAAAACAATTCATGGTATGAAGATTCATACAGGAAGGTCAATTTACCATATAATCTTGAAGAAGATTTTCCAAAGCTTGGTAGAGAACAACCAAAGATTGAAGAACAAGACACCTCAGAGGATGATGAAGAATCTCAGATGGAAAAGATCAAAGCATGGAAGTCTAAAGGTAACGCAAAATTGCAAGAACTTGGACATGAGGCAAAATCATCACATCATGGCCTAAGAAGATCTATGAGGGAAAGGAAAAAAACCAGAAAGGTATGGGTTTGACACCTCATTAGTAACTAAACATTTTATCTACATAGCAAAGGACATAAACCAAGAGGAGCCATCATCCTTTGAAGAGGCCAAAGCAAAATCAGAATGGAAGCATGCAATGAAGGAAGAGATTGAAGCACTTGAGGAAAACAACACTTGGGATTTGGTGCCCAAGACTTCATCCATGAAGGTAATAGGCTCAAGATGGGTCTATAAACTCAAGAAGAATTCTGATGGTTCCATTAACAGGTATAAGGCAAGGCTTGTAGCAAAAGGCTTTACACAAACTCAGGGAATTGATTATGAGGAGACCTTCTCTCCTGTGGCAAAGATGCCTACTATTAGGGTTTTGCTTAGTATTGCCTCTTCCAAGAATTGGAAGATACTTCAACTAGATGTAAAGAATGCATTCTTGAATGGTTGGAT